>JABAJX010000008.1:0-115935 GCA_018221735.1 Termitomyces sp. K1Aa
GCAAATTATGAAAACAGACCGGCAAATATATTCCAGCACAAGACTATATAATTTGTGGTACAATATTTTAGCAGATTGTACCTAATGTAGCAGATGTATCCGGATTGTAGCACAATATATCCAAATATCATAGATGTGCAAATTCACTGATGCATTTGATCTTTGGATGTGAAGTTATCTTAGACACTTCACCCACCCTGCTTCATACCCTTGAATGCGTGCAGGTCGCGTACTGTCGACGCCTCATGGGACTTGGTTCTCGCTCCTCCCTGGCTGTCTTATTTCCAGAGACGGGTCTCATGCCACTAAATTATCGGAGAGTTGTCCTCGCCCTCGGTTATCTCCTTTATCTCTCCCAGTTGCCTTCAGATCACTACGCCCTTGCAGCATTGCGAGATTCTATCCAATTGGCTCGTAATGGACATACCTCATGGGCGGGTGATCTTGTCAATGTACTTCAGAATCTTAAAGCCCCAGGCAACAAATCCCCCAAACCCGTCAATGCTACATGGGAGGATTTCGAGGATAGCGACCGAATCCGCCAACTCAGTGAATATGTCAGTGAGAGCTGTAATAACGGCCTACAAGAAGTCATCGAAACATCTACCAAATTACACCTTCTTCGCAGTCGATTGCCGCCACCGGGTGACTCCACGGACTCAGAGGCAGTCTGTGTGATGCGGCACTACCTGAGTGTCCCTACCCTAGCCCATAGAAAAGCACTGACACGCTTGATGGTATCAAACCATCCCTTGGCTGTTGAAAGACTACGACATAACGAACGGCGGCACCAGGGTATCATTGCCCGAGAGGACCGTCTGTGTAGATTCTGCCGCGAACAAGGTATCATCGAAGATGAAAGCCATGCACTTATAGAATGTAACAGATCTAAGTATAGAGCTGGTAACGAGGCGTCAACGATTTCACGATATACTCCTTGAAATTGACCCTCACTTTCGAACTCTATGGGATTCACTACCGCCTGATGATTTGTTACGGAAACTCGTGACTTCGAAAACGGCCGTCAGAGCACTAGCTCGCTTTGTCTATGATGTTTTTACGGTGTTTGATAGCATCCCACCTTATAGACCCTATTGAAAATATCTTTCCAACTTCAATTTCGTGATGAACTTCTATGAGTTTGAAATGGGTCAACTGAATAGTAAAGGGGTCAATTGCTATTGAACAATACGCGGATCTGTCCCAAAGGTGTGAGATGGCTTTGCCATCTGCTAAAGTCATCCCTGGTACCTTACGAGTTATGTGGCTAGTAGGGGAACCTACGAGCGACTCCTTATTATTAAAGCAACTTGAGAAGGTTTTCGTATGAGTGTCTGCCCTTGAGTTTTTCTCATACGGCCGGGGGATCGGACTGGCGATGGCGGCTCTCGCAACGCTGGAGGGAAGTGACGTCCGTAGCATACCGTAGTACGCGAACTATGATGGTATGTACGCAACTAACCACCATCTAATCTGATTTTGATCGATCATTCCACGTGCGAGATTTAATCTGCAAATTCATCAGCTCAAATTCAGACCACAACTTTTTCTGTGTGCATGCTATGGTGATCGCCCTACATAAAGATACTCTTATTTGCTTATCATATATATAGGCTCCTAAATCCAGGAATCCCAACCCAAGTGGCCTAGGACGTGCAATTATCAACAGAAAAGTTAAGGATGCTCGCAAACAACAGGAATCAGGATTTGTACGTTCCATTAGAAATGATTTCATATATGCTTCACTGAATATGTTGCAGTATACGTCCGATGTAGAGTCCTCGCAGCGCCTCCGATCTGTAACTCAAGAACGTGATCTTGACGAGTTCCTCAATACTGCACAACTCGCGGGAACAGAGTTCACTGCTGGTAAGTGGCCTGTGCTTACCAGGCATCTGGAAGTGTAAACTCAACTTTTTGGACAGAACGTAGGAACGTCAAGGTCATACAACAATCTGTCAATGCGAGTCAAAATCCATATCTCCTGAGTGAACAAGAAGAAAGAAGCACGCTAAAGAAACATTCCGAGAATAAAGAAAGGCTGAGAGTGCCAAGACGTCCGGCTTGGACGAAAAAAATGACAGCGGAGGAGCTTGATAAACAAGAAAAGGCTGCTTTTCTAGATTGGCGAAGAGGCCTGGCGCAGTACGTCATCAATAAATATACCTCCCCCGTTATTTAACGTGGATCATTAGACTGCAGGAGCAAGAGGGTTTCCTCCTGACACCTTTTGAACGTAATCTAGAAGTTTGGCGTCAACTGTGGCGCGTATTGGAGCGATCCCAGTTGGTAGTTCAGATTGTCGATGCTCGAAATCCCCTTCGCTTCCGCTGTGAAGATCTCGAAAATTATGTGCGCGATGTTGAGGGCCCTGAGGGCGAATCAGGCACAGGAAAGGGAGCCAGAAAAAGTCTTTTACTGATAAACAAATCAGATTTGCTCACAACTCAGCAACGGTTCGTGCATTGGGACTATTTCTATGGCCGTTATTGATCTACTTTCTATAAGATCCCTGTGGGCAGATTATTTTGATTCTCAGGGAATACAATATGCTTTCTTCTCGGCTGCTAATGCTACAGCATTACAACAGGCGAGGAGGGACGCTCTTCTTTCTTCCCAAACCACGGCTGAAGCTTGTGCCCCCCAAAACAACGAGGATCTACAGAAAGATGACTTGGACGATGACACGTTAGAAGTTCTTGGAAGCGATTCAGGCGAGAACAGTTCTCAGGAATCTTCTGAAGATGAAGCCTACTTCTCGGCAGAAGACGAAGAGATTAGTGATCCTAGAGTGAAAGTCTTGTCGGTACTTGAACTGGAAGACTGGTTTTTGTCAATGGCACCAGATCTAATTGGTAAGTGATTGGTCTGCTGCTTTTTTCCACGATCGAATAAGCACCCCAATAGTTTTCAGTGATGGATCAGGAAACCCACCTTCAAGGCTAACTGTTGGCCTCGTTGGCTATCCAAACGTTGGGAAATCAAGCACAATCAATTCTCTCCTTGGGGAGAAAAAAGTGAGCGTATCATCGACACCGGGAAAAACAAAACATTTTCAGACGATACATCTTTCTGAATCAATTGTGCTCTGCGATTGTCCGGGTCTTGTATTCCCTCAATTTGCTACGACTAAGGCGGAATTGGTGTGCGATGGTGTGCTACCCATAGATCAACTCCGAGAATATACTGGACCAGCCACTTTGCTTGTCCAGCGAATTCCAAAACAAGTTCTAGAGGCTATATATGGCTTGTCTATCAAAGTTTCTAGTATCGAAGAAGGCGGGGACGGAAAAGTGAGAGCAGATAATTTTTTGATTGCGTATGCAAGTGAGTGGACCAAATCATCTCTCCACTGATTTTGACGACCATATCATCATAGTTGGCAGGGGTTACACGCGATCAGGGCAAGGAAACCCAGACGAAGCGCGAGCTGCTCGTTATGTATTGAAGGATTATGTCAACGGCAAGCTTCTTCACTGTCGTTCTCCCCCAGGTATACCAGAGGAGTCGTTCAATCAGGCCACCCACGAACAAGCCTTGCTTCGTGCGACAGGCAAAAAACGGGCACCTGTCACGCGAGTCGGCAGGGATGCAGATACATTCGTCCCCGCCAATACTGCTGAAACGCTCTCCGGCACAATACTTCCAGCACAAGGTCACGGACTGAAGTCTCAAGCACTCGATTACGACTTTTTCGAGAACAGCACCGCACTTTCATCACGGCCCTTCATACAATCTTCTTTGCGTCATGGGGAGGAATTTACTCGTCCAGTGATGTATCCACATCAAAATACAGTCGCAGATGATGGAACGCTGTTGAACAAGAAGCCCATCACGGGCGCACATGCCATGAGTGGGAAGAAAAGCCATTTCAAGGCAAAGCGAACAAAACAGCGGAGTGGAAAAGGTTACGATTGACTACTATGTATAGCCATCAGGTACGATATAGAATTTGCGACTGCAAGTATGTAGATAGTTATCAATCACATAACAATCTGGCCGTCAGTATCGGAACCACGCTGAGTCAGTTGGACTGGAGCAAGTCTTGCTGACAGAGACGATCACGTGGGAAAAGCAATTGGAATAACCTCATCATAGGAAAGTCCTCGCCGTTAATCTTCTCGTCCTCATCATCACCCGCAGTGAGTAGCAGTCCTTCGCCGTTGTCTGTACCATGGAGACCGAGAGGGCCCTTGGGGCGACATCGTCTATGGTATCAGCATCCCCTTTCAGTCAGCCGAGCCATATAGACCTAACCCAGGACGAAGACGAATCCAATGACCACTACAGGACGGAGCACTCTGCCAAGCGCATGCGCGTGGATCCGTTGACCTCGCGATTGGATCACAGCATTTTTGTGAACCAGAATGACACTTCTCTGCCGCGCTTGCCCAGCTTCAATCAGAACCTTGACTTTCCCGCCTCAGAGAGTTCTTTTGCAGATTCGGGCCCTTTACGCCACCCATATCGTCCTGCTTTTGCTGGCCCATCTAGTTTTCTCCTTCCTCGTCAATCACAGGTCCAATTATCCCCGCCTAACACTCCACATATACCCCCGCCCTTCACACATATATCACCGATGCCCGTATCCTCTAATCGACAAGTCATAGATCTAACAGGTTCACCCTCTCCTCCACCGTCTATACAACAGCACCATGTCCCGGCGCCTGTTTTACCTCCCGACTTATCCCCCAAAACACCTGTGTGCATTGGCCAGCTCAATGTAACTGCCCTTGTACTCTATCCCGTCCCTTATCTGCGCCCACAGGATCCCTCTACCGACTCAGAGTGGGCTCCCGTCCGTCTACAGTACGAACACAACCCGAATAACAGACTGGGTGCGTCGGAGACAATTCACATCAAGGCGCCGTCAGTACGAGGCCCGAACGGAGAACAGATTTCCGGTGAAGCCTTTGCAGTTGTCGAGCAAAAAGTTGCAACGACCATTGGGCCCATGTTGGGGAAGGGTCTTGTTCGTGTCGACGCTAAAGTACGCAGAGGATCTGGAAATGTAGGTGTTTACTACTTATATTTCATTTCCATCTATTCAGTGTTTCCGTTCAAAGCTCCCTATAGTTCCTCTTCAAATCCTTCTCTACACTCCGAAAGGAAATATACCCGTCGTTGGGAATTATCTTCGTCAGGTCGCTCTTCTTCTCGATCACCCAACACCCCCATATGACGTTCAACGGCTTGCCAACTTCCATTATCACAACCCTCACAATCCTCCACCAGGAGGCCATAATCGCACAATCATGGCTCAAAATCGACTTTATGGACCATCTACAAGCAATAACACTCGCTGGACTGCCCCGGGCGTAACAGGCAAGAGCATTGAAGTGCAGAGAAGCCAAATTGATGAGGTATTCAAGATTTTGAAAGATGGAGATGAACTGGCGGAAACAGAACCAGGTGAGTTGAATGTTTATTATCGACGACGATTATAATAATGATGATAATTATACTTTTAAAGCGCCAGAAGTTGCTACAAAGCTTTATCCTCATCAAAAGAAAGCCCTTACTTTTCTTTTGGAGCGCGAACGAGAGAAGCCTGGCCCTGATGGCAATTTTTCGTCTCTTTGGCAGTCACGCCCAAACCCACTCTCGGGACAGGTCTCCTGGTTTCACATCGTTACGCAGAAAGAAGTTCTGCAAAAACCTTACGAAAGCAAAGGTGCCATTCTTGCAGACGATGTAAGAATCTTGTCTTTCTAATGTCCAAATTGATGTCTTATGACAATCCGACAGATGGGTCTCGGGAAGACAATCACATGTGTTTCTCTCATTGCAGCAACACTTGAATCGGCGAAAAATTTTGCAGCGACTCCTTTGGATCTTCCTCCTCCCCCTCCCACTCCGCAGAACGCTGATTCCGTAGATCCCGGTCATTTTGCTGGTAGTGTCTGGGGCATACCTGCCTCAGATCCCGTTACTTCCCAAAAACAGAAGGCTAAGAATGCCAAGTTGCAAGAGAAGCTTGAAGCAGAATATACGCGCGCCTCGCGGATCAAAACAAAAAGTCGTGCGACTCTCATCGTGTGCCCTCTTTCAACGGTGTCAAACTGGGAAGACCAGTTCAGAGAACACTGGAATGGCGAAGTAACAGTCTTTGGAGGCAGTGGAAGCACATGTGTGCCCTCCACACCATCCCAGTCGATGTCACAACTTAGTCTTACATTAACTTCTATGGACGATGACGCCGAGGTCAAATCACCTCCGAGGGTACGTTCGGGTGCTCCTCTACGGGTCTACATATACCACGGGAATGCGCGCAGGCCGGATCCTACATTTCTCGCTGACTTCGACTGTGTCATCACAACATTTGCTACATTGGCCTCCGAATTCTCAAAGCAAAATAGGTGTACAGCTATGCCAGATGACGACGAAGACGAGGGGGGCAGTAGTGATACGACGGGGCTTGATTTTGACGAGCATGGGAATCAAATCGTGAAAATACCGAAAGCCAAAAAGAGTGCTTTAAAAAGGAAGAAATCTGCTATAACTACTGGAAATGGTAACTGTGAAGCAGCTAGTGCTCTTCAGAGTATCCATTGGTTTCGTGTTGTCCTCGACGAAGCTCAGTCAGTGCTTCTATTCCTCACGCAAATCATCCGCTTATATTGATTGATATTCATTCGTATAGCTCCATCAAAGAAACCGGTACTGTTGGTAGTCGTGCCTCATGCGACTTAATGGCCGACCGACGGCTATGTCTAACCGGAACGCCAGTGCAAAACAAGCTGGACGATGTGTTCGCTCTTATCAAGTTCCTTCGATTGGAACCGTTCAATGACAAGAATATATGGACAGAATTTGTCGGCAGTCCTGTGAAATTTGGACAGGCCCTGGGAATTGCACGTCTCCAAAGAATAATGAAGTGCATCACACTTCGGCGAACCAAAGAGACGAAGAATCAAGACGGCCAGAGGATTCTTTCTTTGCCTCCAAGACGAGACGAGCTGCGTCTTCTCAAATTTGGTCCAGAGGAACAGGGAATTTACGACCAGTTCTTCAATGAATCTAAAGCCGAATTTACGGAAATGACATCGAAAAACGAGGTGATGAAGAACTATGTTGGTATTCTTCAGAAGATATTGCGGCTTCGTCAGATCTGTGACCACTTCGAACTGGTCCAAGGCAAAGGCCCTGACCTGACTGCTTCCCAAGAATCTACTGCGTCATATGAAGATCTTCTCTCTGATATTTCAAAGGATGGATTGAATGTAACACGTGCTGCAGCTATTTTTGCCATCTTACGTGAGTCGGCAACAACACAATGTGTTGAGTGTGGCGCGGAGCTTTGCACTTCTGCTGATTCCCAAGGGGACGGGCTTGAGATCGACGGACCCTCGACCGCAAAGCGAGGTCGTAAGGGGAAAGGCACCATCTCCAGAGGATCGACTCGTGCCAGCAGTCCAAGTAGTCCGCGACCCATCTTGACTCGATGCCAACACCTTTTCTGCCTCGAGTGCTATCGGAATTCAATATGTCCTGGGTGGCCAAACGTGGGCCCTGACTCTCGACGGTCTTGCTCCGCCTGCCAGACCGGACTCGCACCATTAGACGCGGTAGAAATCAAACCAGAGTTGTCAGACGCCACGTCTTCAAAGAAGAAGCCTCAAAAGCGTGAAAAGAGGCACAAAGGAGCTTATACAGAACCTTTTCATTCATCTACGAAGGTGAACGCGCTACTGGTTGATCTCATGAATTTCTCTCGGGCGAATCCTCACTCGGCGAATTATGATCCTTCTTCTATTGAGGTTCAAGTGATCGATGACAAAGGAAATCAAGTTGATGACGGAGTGGTAAAAACCGTTGTGTTGTACGTCTTTTTCATCTTTCATGCATGATTTGGACAAGCTCAAATCATTCTCCAGTTCGCAATGGACTACCATGCTCGACAAGTGCGTCTGACGTTTCCAAGAGTAGACGGTCGTAATTGAACTTTTTTTTGTAGGATCGAGGATGCTTTAGAGCAGCACGGCATCCAGTACGATCGATTAGACGGCACGATGAAACGTGATGATCGAACACGAGCTATGGATGAGTTGAAATACAACCCACGGTGTGAAGTTTTGCTGGTCAGTTTGAAGGCAGGAGGTGTTGGTTTGAACCTCACTGCTGCGCAGCGAGTGTATCTGATGGATCCTTACTGGTATGCTATACCAGCAGAGGGCCATTCGTCTAGGCTAACTTCAGATTAGGAATCCTGCTGTCGAGAATCAAGCGGTGGATCGTATCGTGCGTAGAATAATCCAGCATTGTTATGTGTCAAGTTCTGAAAAGTCTCCCAGCATCGTCTTGGACAGACAAGACCTGTTACAACCGTCAAATTGATCATTGAGAACTCGATAGAGGCTCGGCTGTTGGAAGTACAGAGAAAGAAGACTGACCTCGCCAATTTGACCCTTGGCGGCCAAAATTACAGCAAGGCGGAGTTATTGCAACGGAGGATGGAAGAGTTAGAGCAGTTGTTCGGCTGAAAGGGAATGGATATCATAGACACTTTTATAGTACTACTCTACATTTTAGTTCATTTCTCATTACAGTAGTCACTATTCCATATAATTTGACACAAAACGCGTATGCTTCTAGGCCTTCCTTACTGCGAAAAGAAAATTCCAATTTGAGTCCGCTTTTCCACGCACAACTTGGATATTTGCATCACCACGCTTATACTGACTTGAAACAAATCACCACCCTAATTAGAAAGCAAAGTGTGCAACATTCTTCCTGGATCCGAAAAGATAAACTATCAAAGTAGTTCAACAAGGTCGACAAGAAACAGTGAGGGAGCAACAAACATACCGATGACCTGGCTCACAAATAAACCGATAGTGACACCTGCGGCAACAGATATCATGCGTAGAGCTAGCGAGAACCCCCCGGAATATTGTTCAGCTGAGCTATGGTACGTCTGCGTTAAGCCACCTCCCTGAGCTATTCCAGACTGATTGAAAGATGTGAAATGTGAACGCAGCCGACCAAATTATATTTCGACATACGGGAACCAGAAACAAGACACCTGTGACCATCGAGGTGAAAGCTGTTCCACGGACCAGTCGAGAGTAAAGGTTTCCAAGTGTTCCAATGACGAAAGCGCCTGTGGCCGATACAATATCAATTCTTCCAGGAAGAGCGATGCTTGTGGCTCGATTCGCGGCATAGGCACAACAGGAGAATGACACCATCACTAAAAGTTGCCATTGGTTCCACGCTTGAAGGTTGGACAAGGAAGAGCATGTCGAATAAATTGGTACCAGAAAAAACATAGTCCACCATGGTAGTGGTTGCTTAAACCAGGGCTCAGAAACATCACGCGGGCAGCCTCGAAAAAGACCTGAGAGTACAGTTCCGTAACCTGAGCATAAGTATTCACCTTTAATAAGGTTAAGAATCTGGCTAGAATTTCCTTGAGCTAGAACTCCAGATATGGATCTGAATGGCGTAGTTCCATTGACCATCGTAAAGGTTCCATGTGTGTAAATCATGTCCGTAGGTGTGTTTCCGCGATAGTATGCGTGACGAGCACGCCGATCTACAACCAGATACAAATCGGACCCTATGGTAAGACCAAAACCCTAGAACGGAATTGAGCAGGTGATGATCGAGACTTGTTAAGAATGAAGCTCGCCAGGAACAAAGTATATATAATAGCATACACGATCCTTACCGACCCACAGAAAACGTTTTTGGACATAAGTTCGAGAGCACTGGTCACTGAGTTCCAGAACAAGCAAGATGTAGGAAATCGGAGACATGATGTTGAAAGTCACTCACACACGGTGAATCCTGGAAGAATCAAAACTACCCCAGCCGAAGATACTGCGCTGTAACAAAACAGATGTCCAGGAATACTGCTTAAACCTCGAGCTACAAATGCAACAATAATCGACACGGATATCCTATTGATGTAAAAGTCAGCGCTTCATATTAAACGAACAAGGAAATATCGAAATCGACTCACTCGTACACATTCGCATACATAGAGCTTTTGTTGGCTGCATTTAGCCCAAGATACTGTAAACAGCACGCACAGGCTCCGCTGATCCACAAATCAACTGGGGACCCTCCAAAGGACAGAACACATATGATGGCGGCGCAAACGAACGCTAGAGCGCAACGAACAAGAAGAGGATAAACGGGAGGAGACTGTAAGAGCTTCTTTAAAGCTTCAGTCCCAGCCTCAGCGCCCATATTGTCGTGCAACACATCACGATAGATCATGTGAACTTTGTGGAGAGGACTTAGGGCAATGCGACCTGTGGCGCGCACGAAATGCGTGCGACTAGATCGGGTGTCTCCATTCCGTATCGACACGATGATCATGTTCGGGAGGTGGACGAATTCTTGAACGATATCGGTTCAAAACACGTATTCTAGGACCGGAGAGATTACTAACCAGCCTGTGTATCGAGGATATCAGAAGCTGCCTTGAGCTGTGATTCAATGCGATGGGAGGGCGCTCCGAAGGACAATAAAGCTTTGGCAAGTTTCAAAATGAATTTTCGTCTTCTCGTTATATCTGCTCATGGGGTCAGCAAGGTGCGTACTCTCAATCAACTCGATTTAACCTTCGACGTTGTTGATGATGTGTGTTCCTGTGTTCTTTGTATGTACAATATTACGAAGAGGACGAAGAGTGTCCACTACCGACGACCACTTTGTGACATCTTTCCGAAACATGATGGTAGTTGGCAAGTAGTTGGCAAGCGGTCATAATTGACTAACAAATTCGGAGATGGCAATTACATAAGGGTGGCAATCTGTCGATGAAAATACAGTGTAGATACATACAAAAAGCATACTACCAGATTTGAGGAGCAGGTGGCATGTAGTCGTTGGGTAACAAGAACGCATCCATTCCGTTCTGAGTGAAAGAGCTTCCTCCCAGACTTTGATCCGATATCCAAACAGGGAGCTGCTCATTTGCAGTTGCTTCAAACCCACGCCAGATGTGCTCCGCCTCCGGGATGCCATGCTGGTAAGTTTGATGTTGCATTTGAAGTTGCTGATGATGATATACGTGATGCTGATGCGACAAACCTGCGCTGACCGCATGCTGGCTATGCATTTGGTCGGAAAGCGAAGCATCGTATTGAGAGGCAAACACTTCTTGATGCCTTTGATGGGGAACTGGACCAGGGCCTGACATACCCCCGACGGGATGATCTAAAGACATTGGCATTGGTCGATAAGGTTCACGTGTGTTCTTTGGAGAACGTGATGTCGACCCAGGTTTTCGCTTCTTGGAGCGCTTCAGCATTAGTTGAAGTGTCAATGCATAGCGCTTGCCGGGAACTACGACTTAGGTATCAGGGATGTCATTCTAAACCGAGTTCACTGTTTCACCTTCCGACATGAGATTAGCCAATCGTTCAACTTGATTCCTGATCTCGGTCACATTACAGTCATTTGGGCTAAGTAACTAGATTTAATACGATGATTTCGAAGATTAATGCGGGAAGACATACAATAGTCGGGCTAAACGCAGAAGAAACGATGCAGCAAACGTTGCCGTTGCGTGGGTGTAATGGACAGCTGACGGAGACAAGATGTGAGGGTTTCAGAAGAGAAACAGAAAACTATGCACCATATTTCATGCCTTCACGATAAGCCGGAGAGTTGACAGTGATTTCCAAACCCTGGTGGGCAATTTGAATCGAGCTAATAGCGAGCTGCCGCTGCGAAGGAGGCATATTCTGGACGTCTTCGGGTCCATTGATACCCCTCAAAGCAGTGGCATTATGAAAAAGTTCAGCATGTAGGTGTTGAATTTGCAGACTTTGACGATAGAATGCTAGATTGAACAGTTAATGACTGCTACCGCGCATAACAAGGACAATGCAGACCTGCATCCTCATATTTCTGGGAGAACGCGTGGTCCCAGACCTTGAACCAATTAGTAAATTCAGCATCTGCCTCTCGAAGGCGTGCAAAGTGCTCTTCTCTAACGGGGCCTTCAATAGGAGACATAGCGTTATGTACCCTCTCCCGAAGAGCCATAAGTTCCACAGTAGATACAAGGCGCATGTCATCTTCAATCGCCAAGGGATGCTGGAGAAGCAATCGACATTCTTGTATAGTTTCGTCTTCCTTCAGGACAGCTGGTCGTCCAGTGCCATAAGAAAGCCTATTCATAGATACTCGTTAGATTTTCATCCTGAGTGAAGACCTGATACCGACTGATGTTCGAAAAGGTATAAGCAAAACCACGTTCTAGCAGCGACCACTAGCTCTCTATCTTCAACAGGGTCTGTCTTATGCGTTTTCATGCGTCGAAGTAGTCGTGGCCAAGCTTTATGCATCGCTACACCAAGTATAAGAAATGAGAAGGTGCGTGAGGGAATGAAGGCTTACATAGCTCCATAGCCATGCGTACCGCATGACCACCACTCAACCAACCATTATCAGACCAACCAGCAACGAGGACTGTCGAATAGTTTAGCCAAAATTTCAACTCGCAAGAATTCCCGTACTCATCGCCTGGACTGCTTCGCTTCGCATGACGGGTGCAAAGAGGGTTGCACACGAGATTGCCTGAACCTCTTCAAGAATCCTGATATGGATGTCGCTCGGAGTACCTGTCACGAGTTGATCAACAGAATGTGAATGAACTTAGGATACACACCTCCGCCATCGCGAACGCGTGCTGCAACCATACAAATGCAATCGACAGCGAAAGGGGAACGCTCATGAAGAGCATCAAAGGTATCATGAGCCTCATCAAATACAGGTCTACAATTCTAAGTCGGCTGAAAACATTACAAGGAAGAGACACTTACAAAAAGGTTGAACATCCGCGATAGAAGCTGTGTGGAGCGTGAGAACGAGCTCCGAGTAAGGAGGAAAAATAAACGTACGTGGAAAAAAGCTCACGGGCTTCATCCTCCGAAATGATATTCTTCGTCACCACTGCAACAACCCTGAATAACAGAAAAAAAAACCGTGTTTGGATGACGGAGCTTACCATCAGGAAAGACCAAATTGCGTTGTCTGTGGCGGATTTTTCTGCGCTTGGAAGGCCTCCCCTGTCTGTCAGGGGATGGCGTGCGAGCGCGACTCTGCGTTCCACTGCTATCTCCATTTTCCTAATTCAGAAAGAAGTTTAGGTCTGCATCATAATCGAGTTTGGTTATGCTTACTTTAGCAGCTCTTTCAATAGCCACATCAGCCAATCCTCTAAGTACTTCCCAGGGTGCGACAAGGCCGGAAGCAGGGAGTTCTCCATTGTCTTCGTCATCAATATCAGACGAGTTCGCGCTGGCTGCATTTGATGTAGCATGCCTCTTCATACCAGATGTTTGATTCCGCGATAAAGGATGTGAATGTTGGTTTTCCGGGGCTTGGTATCGAAGGGAAGAAACATTGCTCTGCGCTGTAGGAGGTCCCATGGACGAAATACTGGAAAACGGGGGTAATACTGGTCCATGTCCTGTGCCATGATTGTAACCATGAGGTCCTTGATGGCTGGCATATGATTGGGGTATCAGTGAAAAACTTGAGTCAGTAGTGGATGGAACTGGAGGCATGGAACTCTGATATGTGAAGTCAGCCATGTTTACATGTTTTTTGACGCAAAAAGGACCTGGTGAGATGTCGAAAATGCATTTTGACCACCTGGAGGTGATGGGTGCATTTCAGACATATGTTGATGGGTTGCAGTTGGTGTTGACATCGATGGCGAACTCATGTTGGGGGAGTGTTGATGAAAAGGTTGAGGAAATGTGGAAGGTGATCGAGCATTTAAACCTATACCACGCAAGTGAGCCACTAGTTCTGTGAGTGTGTTCGAGATAGTCGTTTGTGTTTGGCGAATATCAGCGACGTGGGCTTCCAGACTTCGAATACGCCTGATGAGTGGGCGTTAGTAATGCAAGTAAGCACGGGCAACGTCTACCATGTCAGCTTACTCAAGACCAGCTTCCCCAGTAAGAGTAGCCTCTCTCGATGGCTTCTCAAATAGGCATTCGAGGTTAGTGTTGCGACACCGTTTACAAGGAGGGTTATCAGCACCCTCGCATCTCATCTTCTGTTTCCGACAGGCATTCTGTTGGGGACGATGAGCTTCGCAATGTAAGGAGTATAGATGAGCTAACACAGGCTCCTAAATGTACCAAGAAAGTATTGTAAGCATTAGAGCCTGAAGATGAAGGATGGGGGAGCTTACGAGGGACGCGGTTAAGGGTTTTGACCACTGGTTTGGTCTCTCGTTTCTCTGGTTTCTCGTCGATCTCTAGTTTTGGGGGCGCCGAGGCACCTCCTGTGGAGTCCATCGTGCTTTCAGAAGTTTTGAGTAGGAAGGGAAAAAAGAAGGTAGGAGATTGCGGGGAAGGTGGTCAACTTGAACCCACAGGGACAAATTGAACCACCAATTTGGAAGGATGTGTCAACGACCGCAACAAACAAAACTCCGTTACAAATGAAAAACTCTCGACAACACATTTCTTCAGCTGACTTGTAATCGTGACATGAGGCATCATCATACTTCCTTATAATTAACCATTGTACTTTAACTTGTATTTTTTTTGGGTAATCAAACAAGTCCTTTTGAATCAGTTCACATATTAATTCGAATTGCATAACTTGCTTAAGCTTTATACATATCAATAACCATCCTGTAGATTTGTACAGTCTGACATTTCCTCAAAAATATGATAGATGTACATGTACAGTCTCAGTATCATCATCTATCTCATCCAGCAGGTATCTATGCACACACCAATTGTACGACCTTCTCTGGCGGTAAATCCTCGATCGGCGCGAGATATAACCTGGATGGGGATAAATCAAGAGGAACAAACAACGACAAAGTTTTGCGCGGTTGTGATGAGACCCCATCTCTCCAACGTTGGTGAGGCAAACGAGGCGGAGATATGGATACAGCATTTCGCAAAATCGATGTCGATCAATACGACGAGGATGTTATCCACGAGTCCGAGCTATACGATACAGACCCCCGAGGGCCTTCACAAGCACTAGAAGAGGCGAAGCAACGACAAGCCACTGTCCGTACACACCTAGCAAGGTAGATGATAAAATTCTTGTGTTGGCGGATCTCGACCGATATTATCTTGAATCTCGCAGAAATGATGTTGCCGGCGCGCTTTCTATAATTTTAGAGAATACACCCTATGGTCCTAATGTTGACCAGGCAAAGGTGCACATGAATGCGTTTAGTGGATTTGTCCTTTTGTTCAATTAAATGGCAGGATGTCACACTGCAGACCTTGCTCACCATCCTGAACACGACAAAATCCACTGATATACCTGCTGCCATCAAATCGTTATCGCAAGAGGCTCAGGATACACTTATGAAATACTTATACAAAGGGATGGCGATGCCAGGATATGGCGATATCAATGGTAGCGTGCTCCTTGGATGGCATGAAAAGGTAAATTGTCCACTAGATGTTCGAGTTGTTGAGTAATACTGACTTTCAATTGTTTCGTTAGCTGACGGAGATCGCAGGGACAGGTTGCATTGTACGAACAATGACTGACCGACGACTTGTGTAACTACCTGGATGGCCAATCATTCATCATTCATCATGCTTAAATACTCAAAGATTAACCATCGTTGAGAAGAATGAGACTGTTGATTGGTTTGTTATTTTCCCGGCGTTGTCTGATTTCCAAGGCATCTCATTTCCGGTCTGCAGCTTGTGGAGGTTATGGTTGCTGCAATCCATGGTGGTGTTGCTTGAGTAGGTCATCTGGGGAGGAGCAAAGTGACCTTTCTCGTTGATCTTGAATTATATATTGGAGGTTGATTATTCAATGCTTGATGCGCTCTGCTTCATCCTCGCACATATCATTGAGTATATCCAGCCTTCCTTACGATAAACGATTTATATCGAGATGAATCCCACGACGCTTCAGAAGCTTCAAGGACGTCTACGTCCTAAAGAGCGCTTGAAGATAAACGCCCCCGATAAGATCTGGGATGGCATCATTTTTGACGTCACTTTGATTTGAACATTGGCAAGCACTCCAGCCGATACTTACAACTTGAAGCAGGCCAGCATGATCGTGTCCTTCCTTTACTATGCACTCAGGTATGTGCCTTATTCTTGTTTCTTCCAAGTTTCTTGGGTTGACGTCACTGACTCTCGAAGTGCTTGGTTTGTCTTTTGGCTCCCGAGCTATGCCACTTTCAAAGCACTTTCATGTCAACCTTCGTCAGAAAGCGCCTTGCAAAGATGGTCTATGTATTGGGTTGTCATTGGGGTATTCATTGCATTTGAGCATCTAACTGAGTGGGCCATCAGCTGGTATGTTGGTCTCCATGAATCTTCTGCGACACACAATGACTTCATTCGTTTGAAGGTTGCCGTTCTACTGGGAGCTGAAGACCATCTTCTTGTTGTATCTAGCTCTCCCACAAACAGAAGTCTGTAATTACCCCTTGAGTGTATCTCATCTCTAATCTATCGTGTAACAGGGTTCCACGTACATATATACGGCGTGCATTCGACCACTCTTTATCAATCATGAAGAAGATTTAGACTCCGGAATTGTTGGAGTCTATCGGAAGATTTCGACCTTTTCAAAAACCCAGTTCGAGGTCATTTGGGAACTGGTCTGTCACTCCGTAACTAAGACGCCGGCTTCCACGGATCTGAATCTTGAGCAACACCCAAAACATCTCGGTCTTTCGTTCGATTCGGCAATCGCATTCTGGAAAACGTACAGCCCTCTTTTGACTGGCGGTCCTCGTTCAGGGCAATCCAGCGCCTCGTCTACGCCCGTTAAGACGCCTTTTGTAGACCATCCTAATGTTACCATTTCTGAGACACTCTGAGAACACGTAAGTCCGACTTGACAATATCTCAACTCCTTAGCTCATTTTTGTGGGATGTGGATACGGACAGGACGACATATTCACGTCCGTGAATATCGACCATTTTTCCAGTAACGCTAGTTATTAGAGTCATTCTTCTCAACCAAAAGAAGTGAATCGTAAAGTGACTCCAAAAACCTATATCTTCAATACCTAAGATTCTATCCGATGTCGTCTAAATGCAGTTTCAACGTCTGCTGTGGTGTAGTCAAGACTGATCCCAGTATCAGAGTAGCATTGAGCGATCTTCTTGATGAAGAGATCAGTCATCCTCAGAAGCTCTTCCTCACAAGCCTTCCAGACTCCAACAAGTACCATTCCAGGAACAATGCCACCACTCTCTTCTGAGGTTGCCTTCCCAGATGCTTCTGCAAAGTGCTTTCCAACGCGGACAAAGAGAGCATCAACATGTTTCCGCAGGTCCTTGGAGTTGTAATCACGGACAACCTTCCGAAGTGCGTTTTTGTTGTATATGTTATTACTCGCGACTTCGGTGGGAGCAGTGGTCTTCAATAAGCGCTCTACACCCTCGAAATAATCCTTTAAAAGTACTTAGAGTGCCTCATAAACGGTAGAACATGTGAACAACGTACAATGATCCTGGAAAAAGGTCGTCTGAGGACGATTTTGATATATGCGCCTAAATTTTCATCATAAATGGTTTCCGCTCGACGACAAAATGCGTTGACGGGAGTAGCCCCCAACATTGAAGTTTCGGCAACGAAATGGTGCATATTTTCTGCTTTCGGTCGTAGCATGAACTTTCAAAAAGCAAGACGGTGAAACTTACCTATCAGAATAACATGATAATTGAGTTGGCCTTTGTCTTCGCCTTCTCCATCCATCTTCGCCATCTGCTTCAACGAGTCAAATATTGATTGAACAATCCGTTCATATGCCGTGTCCACGGTGGCGCGTATTTCGAGATCATCAGCTCCAATGAGTTGATTTTCTACTAGACCAACATATATTGGAAATTGCTTCACGAAGTGAGCTACCCCCTGCCGTTTCTTGCTGCTCAGTTTGGTTTGTTCGATGTCAGTTATTTGCTCTTTCTAAAGGACTAAGACTCGATTGCAACAAGACAAAACTGAGTCCAAACTTACGACATGGCGTTCAAAAATGCCTTTAAGTCGAATTTGTTGCTTTTCCAGCATCGCCACGAAGAAGTGATTTCCTCTGTCTTGCGCATCCACAAGAAAGCGCTCTAGGCATGCGATAATCCCGATAACTTCCCTGTTGTGGTAGGTCATAAATGTGACAACACTTATGACTATCTTTCAATGCTTACAGTTTGTCCTTTTCCAAAACGCCGTCAAGCCAGATCTTGAGCTCGGCAGGCAAGAATCCAAAAATAAGGTCCATGGAACCACGAATCAACTTCAGTGTTGATTGACTGGGGCTAGCAGCTCGTGCAGCTTGCCGCCTGAAGTAGTTATCGAGGCTCATGTAATCTGCAAAAGTGAAACCAGCTTCGTTGATTTGAAGAAAGTCAGTGATAAATTCATTCTCCCTATAAATGGCCGGTGCCATTTGTTCGAGAACGAGACGAAAGACCTAGGATACGACTGAGGCGCTGCGCGCGCTTAAAATAAGATGACGACTGACTTCTGACGCCTTTGAATCACCGTCTGTTGCTTTGTCTTTATCTCTGTTTCGCCCTTCAATGGGGGACCGTATAATAGTTCCTGCTCGACGCATTCCCGCGGCACCCTTCGATGTTCCAGTCGTAGGAGTTGAACTGAAACCTGGTGTCCTGGACGTTAGAATCTAGTCTGAACAGTAGCTATGAAGGACAGACTGTGGTCATGACTCTCCTGAGCTTTTTTCACGAAAGTGATATAGGTTGAAAACAGTGTTTTCATCTGCGTGCTGTGTAAACCACTGGCGGCCGAAAAATATGCCTGTGAAATCGTAAAACAAAATACCGGCAAATCTATCTTGAACTAGACATACTGCAGAGAGTTTTGCATAGACAGTCTCATCCATCTCTTTCAAGTACAGCACCAAGCCTGAATATCTCCCAAGGTAAACCTCCAGTTCCTCATGTGAGACCAAAGTTGGTTTATTCCGCCCTGATGATGGGGTTATTCCGTTCGTATCACCTAGCAGTAACGTCGACTGATTTTGGGTGAGAATGTGGTATCGGCAACGGAAACATAACGTACCTGCGCAGTGAACACGATCGACAAAAAATCGAACATTCGCTTACAAAATTGTGCATTGTGTGTGCGATATTCTTGCAACCGCTCCATTGTAGCGGCCATGTCTACAGTACTCGGATTGAATCGAGGAATGCATCAAATCATAAATTACCAGTGAAGTACCAGTGTCGCGACCTGCTTGCAGCGCTTTGTAGAGTTGTGCTGCAGCTTGCTCCAACCGTTCCATACTTCTAGGTTTCTCAAGGGATTCCTGGGTGAGTGTGACCAGCGATCCTTGATCAACGTTTACGGTTTGCTAAAATAACGTCGCTTAAAGAATCTTCACGAGTCTGGGAGGAAGGCACAAACCAAAAGGTTCTCAAGTTCTGCCAGTAAAGCTCGCTGGTTTTGTGTTTGGACCTGCAAACCTCGATTTTGCGATTGAATGTACAAGATGTCATCGCTGACGGTCTAAATATCCGTCATTACTGGTGGGTCCGATCAATGGAACAGATTTCCTCACGTTGAGATGAATCTTGTAGGACGAGACGAGACTATCCATATTATCCAGTTCCGAAACGGCTTCGTCTAAATAATTTAGCACGATGCCTATTCGATCATCAAATTCTAGGAAGGAGTGTATGTTGGCCTAAATGTCAAGTTAGTTGTATCATTGAACGCAGTGGTTAAACTACCTTTTCGAGAGCCATCAGTTCATCGAGGAGCCGAGCCTCTATAAGGTCTGCAGCACCTCTCGAGGTTTTCCTGGCGATGACGTCATCGCTTGCCCATTCGTAACCTTCAATCATATCCTCAACATTAGCCATGGTCGCCGAACTATTCTCGTCTTCGCCCTCTGTATCCGCACTGATGCCTGTACGTTCAGTAACCAATCGCTCAAGAGCAACTTGATTAGCAGGATCATAGAAGGATATACGAGCATTTTGGTCGCGACGAGGCATAGTCTCAACAGCGACAAAGATATTATTTTGCGAAATTTGCTTCTGTATCCGGACAGGTCCTGGGGACGGCGGCCTGGAGCGATTAGATGACGCTTGGTATGGAAGTGAGCTACTTTCCGCGGACTGTGAAAGGTTTTCAGGAATGGAAGAACCAGAGGTCGTTTGTAGATTGATCGCTTGCAATCCTTTGTCTGCATTTGACGGACGCAAATTTTTGGAACGACTCCCAACTGGTTGAAGGGGTATACTGACTGATGGTGGCTGGTTGGTAGGCGAATCTCTGGCGTTCGTTGTCGGATGAACAACTGAACGGTGAGCGGTACTGGGAGAAGGTGTCCGTGAAGTCAAAGACGGGAGAAACTCTTTCTCTCGATCGACCAGGGAGGGGGTATGTGGGCGTAAGCTGCTAGAAGATGTTTTAACTGCCCGAGAAACGGTGTGATTGAGGGCAGAGGAAATTGTGATACATCGGAGCTTACTGAAGGTTTTCTGACCATCTTGGAAGCCCTCGAGCTTCAGTGCAGATCCTGGTGCAACAACGTTGAAAAGTTGTATAAGAGCATCTAGGAAGTTAGTTTGATCCAACTGGTTCTCCGTCTGCCACCGATAGGTTCTAGATAGAGTAATGTTGAAGGACAGCGGCTGCAAAAGAGCTATATCGTTCGCTGAACTTTCAGGTAGTCAAGAACATACGTTGACGACTTGTATTGCACGTAGCTCTGGTAATCTCCACGTCTTGCCAACAGAAAATGTGCCATTCGTGTTGAGCTTTGACTTGTGAATAAACCCACTCCCATTACTGGCCTCTAAGAACTGATCGGTCTCACTGTGAAATAGTATTCTGTTGTCACGTACGGGATATAAGTATGTAGCGTGGCTTCCTTCCACCACCTTCGGGCCCAGCATCCTCCCAAATCTTGACATGCGAGACATATGTTTCCTCAAGACTTCCTGATGCATTCCTTCTGGAAAAGACTGAGGTAATTATTTTTTGACGCTGATCTTCCATGAGGAAAAAGAATGGTGCGTTCAAAGCTCCAAGCAGCTTGCAGCCACAGTCGGAACTTGGAGCTATAGTAATAGTATCAGTAGTTAACAATGACAGGCACGTGACCTGATGGTGAGGTTGTTAGATTTCATATGCAGGTCCAGTTACCAGACCAGTGTTTTCGCCTGGAAGTCACCCTGAACTCATATAAGAGCTCTATCCGGCATCATAATTACAAGACCAAGCCCGATTTACCAACAGTTTCATCGGTATATTCTTTCCATTTTTATTGAGAATTGGGATTAAGAGTTTTTCGTTGCTAGGTACCGACCTAATGGCCTCGAAACAATACCTGGACAAGTCCAGCATACAACTAGGACTGTGTTTGGAACAAGTATAAGATATGACCTTCTACTCGTCTGTAACCTTTAAAAAGTTACTACATAGTTCGCTTTTGGTCAAACCTCTTTGGCTTACCCTTATGCGCACATTCGCAACCTCCGACTCCAAATGCGCCGACAATCCTCTTCAGTCTTTCGCTCTGTTTGTCCTTGATCAAGCTCCTGCGTCTCCCACCGCTCCAATAAAGTTCAATGATACCTATCACCGTATATCAACCCGAGGCTTGAAGCCACGAATCACCACCTCTGGACCATTAAACAAACATCTCCGGCATTCAAAATCATCTAGAAGAACCTCCGAAACGTCTACCATCTATTGTCGATCAATTGTGAATCCCTGTAACAACGTTCATCGCCAAGCGACTAGACAGCACTTACAAGAGGTGAACCGAAGGGAGCAGATCGTCCAGGCATCGAAAATAGTTACTGTGGATAATTCCCCTGTCAATCCTCGACAGTACACTCTGCTACGCATAATTTACGACCATATCACTAGGCGTCCCATGCGTCATTGGACAGTTTTGATTGCTATCGTCATACATCGGTGAGTTTCAAAGTATATCCATGATGTATAATTATTGAGATGCCTGACCGGTCACAAGAACCCCAGGTCAAGTCATCAACTGGTTCGCGAATCAACGGCAGGCGGATAGTCGAAAGGGGTTGCCAGTACCCAAAGAAGTTGAAATTGGTAGAAAGATTCATCTGCTCCATCCAATATCGAAATTATGCCCAGAAGAAACTTGGACAGACAACTTTTTTGAAGGTATCATCAGAGTCTGTTATTTTAATATCATATCAAATTACAAAACGACAGCGAGTCCGTAGTTCGATATTATATTAATCACTATCTTCATTTGGGTATCTGGAATATCATTGTATATATGTATCCACACGCGTCTCCTGAATTACAGACTCCAGCCCCATCTTCGAGAGACTCTTAAAGAATAAGTAATAAAGGCGGAATAAAATTAATGAGTGGACTGTATGACTGATTCATCGTAGTCTACAGAATTTCGCATTATGGACCGCTGAAGCCAACCGAATTGGTTAGGTGCAGCCCGCTTGACCTCCCCGTTCCTAAGTACTTGATAACGATTTCCCCTCCATACAACTTCATTCCCAAAGATTGCGAATAGGAATATAGGTAATGCGAGTAGCTCACGAACAGCCCATGCAGCCAGGAATTCCCAGCAAATGGAAGCTGGTAAGGGATGCTCTGCGAGAGACGCGTAAACATCCAGATCAATAGATAACCAGATGGTATAATGAAACATGATGGTGATCCATGGGGGAATAGCTAAGAGGTATCTGAATGACAAGCTTGCAATGATGGAGAGTACAACGGCCTCTGTGAATGGTTCGAGCAGTGTCGCAGCAAACACCATGTGCTTCCGTACACGAATCCAGCGTACCCGGCGCCAAACATAATCAGCAAGAGTCATGTTACCCACAGCGTTGCGTACAGCGTCGCAGGACAAATCGTGGCGTAGCCCTAGTTCATGCCAGATCGCGCTTGCAATCATGTTGTCCTCGGCAAGGAATCGGCCGAACGCAGAGAGGCCATAGGGTATTTGAAGATCGATATTATCACCCTCCGTAGAGAGAGGTTTGAGAGTTCCATTGACGCGTTCAATGTCCGAACGACGGTACAGGTTAGATTTACCAACAACGCACGATTCTATGGCGAGAGTGTTGATCGCAATGTACATCTTGGCATGATTCGTATTGAGAAAAGCCTGTTCTAATCTTGAACCTAACTTGGCCTCATTGGCGAATGCAAAGGGCACATGGTGGACAACTGCAATTTTGCGAAGAGGGTCAAGAGATGGTCTCTCGAGAGCATCGACAGAGCGCGCGAGAGTACCTGGGTGAACCATGACGTTGGAATCCAAAACCCATAGAATATCGTTAGAGGCTTTCTTATAGGAACGAATTAGGTTGTTGACTTTGGGGTTTATGCCGACCACCTCTTCCCCTAGAGGACTTTTCAGAAGTGTTTTCCATCATGCATTCAAGACATTATCGTACCTATGATAATGGTTGTCTTTATGTGAGGGTATTTTGATATCAGGTCTCGGACTATAGGAAGTGCTTGGTCGTTCGCTTCTGCGACGGAAAAGATGATTTCGAAATTCTGGTACTCCTGTTGAAACGTGGATTCCAAATTTTCGTAAAGATTAGTGTCTAGTCCTTTGAGAGGCCGAAGTATAGAAACGCCTGGTGCAAAGGTAGAAGTGGCAAGGGGAGACCGAGGACGTATTCGATACCTGCGTCGGCTAAAAGAGAGTTCAGTTGAAGATTCATAGGAGTAACATGTGTCAAACGTACGCAGCCCAGCAGCCCAATAATCCAAGAGCCCATAGGCACAAATACCAAGCTATACCAACCAAGGACAATCCTAGAAGTGCCACGTCAGAATTGCTCTCAGACATGACTGTATGCTTTCGAAACACCATTTGATTTTAATATAAATGTTTGTTACCGATGTTGTCCGTGCACGAACAACACACGGGCGTATTAAATAATAGGTACTGATGCGCACTGGCACGTCCCTCCAAAGCTCCGTCGAATATTGTGAAGCCACCACCAAGTATCATTCCCTGGTCCAAGTTATCCGAGATAAAGCTTAGGCCCAGACACAACTACGAGAAACATATTGACTGCAGTTCCTTTTGCAATTGCTAGCCGCTTATAAATTAGTTCCAAAGGATCCATGCTTACATATGTACGGCCGCAGAACTCCGGTATGGAGTAAACTCGAGTCCTTCAAGTACTCCAGTACATTTCACTGGATTGGATTGCTTTTCCCCATCGCATAATGGAACGCGTCAAACAACTTGTAGCTCATGTCAATGGTCCATCCTCGGGGCGCGTGGCTTTGGAACATAAGAGCCCCGATGATGTCGTCATCACAATGGCCATTCGTTCTCCACTATGTAAAGCGAAAAAAGGAGGCTTCAGAGATGCAAGGTTCGTCACTTATTAAAGGCCACAATACGAGCACCGTTGACATTTACGCCTTACATACAGGACTGACGAACTTCTGCTCGAGATGTATAAGGTGCCTCTGTATACCAGTCACTTACTTCCCTCCTGATTCCAACATGCCCAACGCGCAGCAATCGATCGCATATTCTGGCATTGACCCATCTCTTGTCGGAGACATTTGCGTCGGAACCGTCCTCACCCCTGACGCCATGTATGTTGCTCGAGCTGCAGCAATAGCAGCCGGTTTTCCGGACACAGTTCCGGTGCAAGTGGTCAACAGATTTTGCTCCAGCGGTCTTATGGCGATCACAACAATTGCCAATCAAATTCGTAGTGGACAGATTGAAGTAGGTCTTGCTGTTGGAGTGGAAAGCATGTCCGAAAAGTAGGTCCCACAAATTCAAATTGAACCTTTCAACGGTACTTAATCCATAGCTCACATGGGTTCCAGCCCCGATCAGGGTGGTCCATCGCAAAGTGAACTGATCTCACTCAATCCAGCAGCGAAGGACTGCAAGGAGCGCATGGGGTGGACAAGCGAGAACGTAGCAAGCGACTTCAACATTACTCGTGAAGAGCAAGACGAATTTGCTGCAACCTCGTTCCAACGTGCTGAGAATGCGCAGAAAGCCGGTTACTTTGCAAACGAAATAGTTCCCTTTACTGTCTTCCAACAAGACCCTTTGACCAAAGAACGCAAGCTCGTCGTGGTCAGCGCAGATGACGGTATACGGTCTGGGACGACGAAGGAGAGTCTTGCGAAGATTAAACCCGCGTTTCCGCAGTGGGGAAATTCAACGACCACAGGAGGAAACGCAAGCCAAATCACAGATGGAGCTGCTGCAGTTCTGCTGATGACTCGAAGGAAAGCTGAAGAGCTAGGCTTGAAGATACACGCAAGACATCATACGACGGCCCTCGCAGGTCAGTGAAACCCCACCCATCTTGCTTCCTTTCTTACTTCCTCAAGGTGTACCCCCTCGCATCATGGGTGTTGGCCCTGTCTACGCCATCTCCCGGGCCCTGCAAGTTTGTAATATCACTCTGGATGACGTAGATTTGTTCGAGGTCAAAATACCTGTTCTCTTCTTGCAAAGGCTGCACCTGACTCTAAACACTAATTCGTGACGATCTTAGATTAATGAAGCTTTTGCGTCCCAGTGTGTCTATACTATCAAGAAGCTCGATTTACCTAGGTATGCTGTTGTGGTATGCTCTTTTGATATCTCACGTTAGTTTGTATGCAGAGAAAAGGTAAAATAAGCCCCTGCACATTCATCTGTTCCCCAACGATGATTCATTGAAACCAGATTAATGTTAATGGAGGAGCAATTGCTTTTGGGCACCCTTTAGATGAGTTCTTTCTTTGTTTAGCTTTCAGGACATCCGTTGTTAACTTCCTTGGCTTCTTGCACGTTGTACCGGAGCTCGACAGGTTGTCACAGGACTCAATGAACTATCCCGTAGGAACCATAAGGTACGTTTGGTTACGCTTACGTTCTTTCTGGCTGTCTATTTACAGGGCAATGCCATGTGATGCCCACAGATCCTCGTTACTTCGATGTGTATCGGTACAGGAATGGGAGCGGCAGGAGTTTTTGTGCGAGACTGATTACATATGTCTGTCCTGAGGCCTGAGTATTGAGTACCCACCATGGGTATTAGTGGGCATTCTTAATAGGCACTATCTGTCTTGTCATGGACTTGAGGCGGTCACGAATATTCTATAACCATCGACCAACATTAGAAATTCGCATTTACATAAGTAAAAATGGGGCAAGCCAGGAGTGTTCCTAGAAACAACATTTTTGGGCTTTCTGGTATGTAATTTAACCTGGATACATTTGAGGTGGCTGCGTTTGAAACAAAACTGAACGGATCTGAACTGGACCACGGCGATCACCGGTCACCGAGTGGACTGAACATCAAACTTCCCACAATGGTCGGCAACATCACACCGCAACTTTTACGAGGTTATTGCACGTGTCATACAACATATAACCTTCTTTCCTGCTTCCATCACCTTGTAACAATCTCACTACACTTGTCTCTCGTTCAATTTTTCTATTTCCTTACTCAGTATGCCTGCCAGCTATGATGCTGTCGGGAACAACCCCTCGCCGTATGGCTCTGGTGATCCCTACTATAACGAATCTTCTGGTTTCATCACTCCCCATCCAGTCAAGAAACGCATGAGCAACTGGATCAAAATTGGCATTCCTGTTCTAATTATCATCATTATTGGAGCGGTAGTTGGAGGTGTCCTGGGTTCAAGGGCTTCCAAGACGAACGGAGGGTCCAGCAGTAGTTCTAGTTCCAAAGGCGAGGCGGCGGCAAGTTCTATGGCCAGCGTCAAGTTAGAAATTGGGAGGTTTGCAACGGCAACCAACAGCGAATTTATGATCCCCATCTATCCCTCGACAGTGAGTAACGGATGAAAATTGCTTTGTCTCCAAGTCTAAATTTTGGGTACTAGACAAACACAGCAGCATTTACCTCCCCCACATTTACTTCTACTACCAATAATGCCCTTTCTTGGCCAGCCGATCCTTTTAAGCCTTCAAAGCCCAGCGCAACAACCACACGTCCCGATCGTCCCCGCCTTATTGCCCCCGCTTATAAGTGGCAAGCGTTGTCCACACTTATCAAAGGGGACCCATACCTCAAAGGCTGGAACGACACAATTTTTGGTAACGCGACCGACTATGATGCCTTACCGCCTGTCAAATACAATCTGGACGGCGGTAATGGTATACTCGATAATGCTCGCGAAATCAAAATGAGAATTAAGGCTTTCGCTTATGTTTACCACATGACCAATGACACGAAATGGGTAAGTCGCACTTGGGATGAACTCCAGGTAAGTCGTCAATTAATTCACCCTCTATCATATTCCCTGACACTCAAGGTTACAGAATGCTGCGGGCAACGGGCCGTCCTCATTTGGTTCAGATCCTGACAGATGGAACTCAGGACATTTTCTTGACACTGCCGAACTGACTGCAGCTTTCGCCATCGCTTATGACTGGCTCTATTCGCAATGGACTGACGATCAAAAAAGCCAAATTCGATCTACCTTGATCAAATATGGCCTTAGTTATGGTTTTACTCCCAACTCCCCCAATCCAAACGGACTTTGGTGGCAGACTAAGACCGAAGGAAATTGGAATTGTGTTTGCAACAGCGGTTTGACACTGGGAGCTCTCGCGATCCTAGGTGATGACACATCAGGTATCGCCGAGCAGGTTCTTGGTCAAACCATTCCCAATGCATTGGAAAATTGTGCGCAAGCGGTTTCCGACGACGGAACTTGGTCCGAAACCGCCAACTATTGGTATTTCGGTACCACTGGGCATGCAGAGATGTCGTCGGCTCTTCTGACTGCTACCGGCTCTCATTACGGCCTCCTTGACGACAATCCCAACTTTTCCAAGACCGGAAACTTCCATATGTATGTCTCCGGTGCGACATCCCTCTTCAACTACGGCGACCATGGTCCCAACAAATTTTCCACCACCGCGAACTCGATGATGTTCTATGGAGATCAATTCCACCTGCCACAGTACATGCTTTTCCAACGAGAGCAATATGATGCTGCAGAACCTTGGAGCATGTTTTGGTATAACCCGACCGTGTCAGGGGCCTTCTGGGATGGTGCTGCACTGGACCAGTTCTTTGATAACGGCCTTGACCAGTGGGCGTCAATGAGGAGCAGCTGGACCGACTCTGATGCCCTTTATGTCGCTGTAAAGGCTGGCAAAAATCAAGGTCATCAAACGCATAATGACCTTGACGCTGGCGACTTCGTCCTTGACGCCCTGGGTACACGTTGGGCCGGTGAACTCGGCTCAGGCGATTACCTTTCTCCCAACTATTTCAGCAATGACACACAAAACAGCGAGCGTTGGTTGTACTACCGAAAGATGACGGAAGGACAAAATACGATCATGATCAACCAGGCAAATCAGAACGTCGCTGCGGCGCCTGTCGTGACACACGACAGTTCTAATACTACCCAAGGCTCAAGCACGGTCCTTGATATTCCTAAAGATTCTACTGCATACTGGATTGCCGACCTCTCGACCGCTTATTTTGATGGGTACAGCGATTCATTCTTGTTCAGTGTTTGAGGCTAAAAGTTGTTTTGTCAGGGCACAAGTCAAGCGAGGAGTTCGTTTGATCAATGGGCGAAAGCAAGTCCTGATCCAGGACGAAATCCAGACTTCGGCCTCTGTGCAGTGGCGTATGCATACCAATGCCACTGTAACTATCAATGCGTCGGGAACCAGCGCGACACTCACTCTTGACGGGAAGACCATGAATGTGGAAATGATCAATCCTCCAAGCGGTGCGAACTTCAGTCAGACCAATGCTGCGAGGCTCGCATCAGATCCCAAACCACCTGCCCCCGATCAGGAGAATCCGGGTGTGACAGTGCTTATCATTAGCCTTCCTGGTGGATCATACACACTTCAGACGTTGTTTAACCCTCAATGGAGCGGGATGTCAGCCAGCGATTTTGTGACGCCTACGACGGTTGCGTTGGATCAGTGGAGTCTTACTAGCCATGATAGTTAAATACCCTTTCTGTGCCCATGGACACCCTATACTTTGTTTTGTTCCCAGATACAGTACTTAGTAATTCGATGGACAGATGATTGAAGTAATGAATGTTTACAAAATGATGGTTGCCAATCATTTGATTGGGAAACAAAGAAATTCATTCTTTGATTTCCAACCGCGAGGTGCTCGAAGCCCTCCCTTTCCTCGTCATGCTCGTTTCCCACAAATCCTTTACCCTCACGCTCTTTCTCTGTGCTGTCCTCGCAAACGCACACATCAACCAGCGCGACCATGTCAACCTCAAGCGCCTCATAAAAAAGCGTGCTCCCCTTCCCCAGAATGGTTTTTCTCTCGCCGCCGTTGCTGGCGCAGCCCCTGCTCCACCCAGCTCACTCTTGTCTTCTTCATCCAACACCGTCTCAGTGTCCTCCACCTCAGTATCATCCACTTCCTCGCCTGTTTCTACCACTTCCGATTCCTCGTCCGACTCCTCGTCCGCCTCCTCGTCGGTCAGAGCTGTTCTCTTGTCATTTCCTCGTCACCATATCTCACATTGTTTTTCAGACCTCTACATCTAGTTCTTCCAGTGAGACAAGTACTTCTGCATTCGTGTCCAGCACGTCGAGCTCGACTTCTTCGTCCTTGTCCTCTAGTTCGACGACGTCAACGAGTGTGCTTGTGGTCACCACCACATCAGATGAACCGCTCGTCACGAGCCCTTCGGTTCCGCCGACCGTTTCTTCAAAGGGAATTGTCACCGTCACTAGTTCGGTCGATGCATCCCAGTCGGCCACCGTGGTTCCTCAGGTTTCTGCCAACGTTTCCAAACCTAAAAGCACCACAGTCACTGCGCTCATCGTTGCAGCATCATCTATCGCTGGCATTGCCATTCTGTGGACTGTCTTCCGCAAGTGGAAGCTTGGGCATTCATCCAAGTTCGATGAGCGTCTCCAGCCGATCGACTGGCGCCCTACTACTGACGACGATGGAGCTCTTCCTGCCCTTCACCGTCGCCACTCTGGCGCATCCTCATTCCGCTCGGCTGGTCACCTTCCTTCGACCCACGGTCACAGTCCTTCTGACCATGGCCATGTTTCGCCGTCTTCCTATGCTCTTCCCGACCACGACTTCACAGCGGCCCCGACACACCTCGCTCCAGTCGGAGGTTACGCTGATCTCGCACGTGGGCCCAGCCCCCGGCCGCAGATGAACCAAGCTGGTGGTGTCGCCTTGACTCGCCCGGCTTATGATGTCGGTGTTCCCCTCCACTACTGAGGTCATGGTTTTTAGGACTCTTATGATCACGTAGCTTTTGAGGAAGTAGGGACTGTCTGTATGACAACCACCACCTTCACGACCTTTTCAGTTGTTCCGGTAACGTCGGCATTTTTTTCCATCACCATCCCTTGGTCTTTACTTATTCAACTTACTATTCATGGCCTGTGCCGCTGGATGCCTCCTGTTTTACGGCACTTTATTCCCATTCTTCTCCTTATCCACACTCCCATGGATAGTTAGACTTAATGTCATTATCCTCCTATACCCCATCGTAATGGAGTTGTCATATAGTTGAAGTTTCAGCACTGCAATTTTACATTGAACAAACACCGTCCAAAAAGCCTTCAAAGGTCCGTCTCAACGGATTGACACATGAAAATTGCGTGGAAAGGATGATTTATTCAGATTGAGAACGGTTCCGGACCAAGACGAGAAGGTCTCGTTCTCTGGCTCTCGTGCACTTGATAGACAATAGCACATATCGGTACGAGAAAAACTACATAAGCCCACCACCAAGTTTGGATATGACTCCAAGGGCTTCTGGTACTTTTCTGTTCTTCAGGCGCAAACGAGTTGTCATCAACTACGAGTAACGTCCGTTCAAATAATCCTTCTAGCCCTGTTGCCTTTTCAGGGGGGAAGAATCGTTGTGGTCGCAACCAAGAGGCGTCATCAGCTCCTGCCTTGGATGTGTCCGTCGGTGACCAGTCCATCTCGTCGACATCGTGGTGTTGAGTTAGATTTGGGGTAGATGTAGCAGAGGAGAGAGAGGGTAGACCAAAAACTGGGCTGGTGGATGTCATCACAGGTTTTGAAGATAATGACAAGGCTGCAAGGAGATCGGGTTCTTGAGTGGAAGAAGGTCGTCCAAGTCCAATTGCAGGAGTACTGTCGCGGGTGCCAGGATGTGACGTTGTAGATAGAGAGAGAGATGCCTTATGGGCGTTGGTATCAAGAAGACGTATAGTTGGAGGTTGATGAAGGCGAATAACTCTACAGGATATTATAAAAGTCTGTGGGTCAATGTCAAATTAGAGGTATAATGAAGCAGAATGATATTTCGCACCGTTAACTCAAGCAATAAAGAGAAAATAAAGTATGAGCGATTGTTCGATGGTGATGATATCGGAGAGTTCCAATCAGGTTTGTACCATGACCAGGCAGAGAGGCAGGACGTCACGAGCCTTGAAAGCCAAGCGATCATTTGCATTTTCTGTAAGATATCATGAATGAGCAGCACAAATTGAGATATGTACACTTGCAATGTATATGCCCTTTCCTCGAACGCGGACATCGCGACCTTGCTTCTTTGCTCGTTGCAAAGATGAATACGTTGGATCCCAGACTGTCCACAGCAAAGATAGAAGAATGACACCAGGAGATATTGAGTGGAATATTGTTAAAGGGTATGGTGAGTGGATTGCCAGAACACCTTGTTGGATCCTTAGAATATAATATTGATAACGGTATAAGGATACCCTACCTGCAAGATTGCAAAGGAGTGCAGATACGAATGTAACTGCCCAAAGGCAGCCCCTGAACCGCCAGATGATAACCTCTGTCGTAGCTTTCTCTGGTTCCCTGTACCCGTCCGAAGAAACCCGTCGCTGTCGTTCCTTCCCCTTGCTGTCATTCAACCAAGCGCCGAGTGCTTTCGTGCGCGCCATATGATCTTTCTGACGTATCTGATCCTCAACAGCTGGAGAACAGTTATCACACACAGGTGGATACCTGGCATGAAGCGACTCCCTGTATTCCTTGAGGGAAGCAAGTCGGGCTGGATACTCAGGGTCCTGCAGGAAGATTATGGGAGATGAGGCACTCGTATCAGAAATAGACGTACGCTGGGATGCGGCAGGAAATTAGACATGAGATTGACAATCAATAGCTGGTTGGATTGGCATGTATGGCAGAAGGGGCCAGTGCCGTACATAGTAGGGAGTTGATCACGACTAGTTGATGCTAGACAGAAGCTATTAGAGCAAAGTGATAACAGGTTACCAGATAGAAGATACCTCGCATCGCAAAGGAAGTAGTGTTCAGCGATTCAGCATGCATAGCGGGTTCTTCTGAAATAATCTCGCCATTCTGGTCGTACCTGTTCCAGCAACCGCATGTGGGACAGCGGAACGCGAGGGGATTTTGAGAAAGGGTGGAAGGGGATTGACAGAAGAAGCAGATAACGCTGCTGTGGCGACGAAAGAGAGAGGGCATCCCTCAGGACAGCCGCCAGGCCTCGAGCATAAACGAGATTGTTTGCACTAGTTTACTCATGTCCGTCGTCGCTCCAGCACCATCCAGCAGCAGAGGCGAGGTTGTCCTCCAGCCCAATTATTTTACCTCCTCCGTATTCGTCAAGGCTCTCCGTGAAGACATAACTACTCTCATTCATTCTTATCATGACCTCTATACGAAATCCCCTCCCACTCAACCCTTCTCTCTTTTCAAAACTCTGTGGTCTACACTTGGATGGAAGTGGATACATCTCATGGTGTTCGATGATCGGCCTCGCGAAATGCTTCTGACCGTCGTACATCGCCTGTTTCTCGGTCAGGCATACTTTTTTCCCCTTGGCACCCCTGTTCCGACTCCTGACCTTCTTCTAGAACGTATGGTCAGAACCGAAGCTCCCTTCACCAGAGCTGTTGCGCTGTTAGGGTTGTATACGTTTTTTTCGACTCAGCCTCGGGACACAGCACCTCCTCTCTATAACATCTCTCACATACCAATCCCAGTAGGTCTGAATGTCAACAATGCTTACTCGTCGTCCCTCTCATCTTCCTATTAGATCAATTTGTTGCATTGAAGGCCCTGCCAAACTCTCTAAATGTCGACCACCTGCATCCACTTCAACCTCACGTGTCTTATGTCTTATCGGTTCTCCTCAAAGGCAGAGTCTTTTTCATTACTCCGGAATCAGGGCTCCGATCTTTGAACCCGCGAAATCTTCCTCGAGAGATTTTAATTGAAGAGGGAGCAACACTGCCATTGGATATCAACGCACCAAAGAAGAAGGGGAGGCCCACCAAACGCGACAAGTCCAAGAAGGCGAGACTGGGTCTGGACTCCCTAGACAAGTGGTTGTATGATACTCCCCCTCCTCTCCCGACCATTGCTGCTTCGTCGTCCTCGTCGCTTGAAGCTTCCTCCTCCACGAACAACCCCGTTGAAATGACGCTGACACGATACCAAAACGACAAAGCGCGTATTCTAGACGTCATTGACCCTCGACTGACTCCCACTAGTCCATTGTTACATGCAAACCGAACTATTCAAAAGTCAAACCAGTTTATATTGGAGAGGCTTAAAGCAGCAGAAGGTTTCTTCTCGGCAGAATCTACTCTAAGTGATCAATCAACCGGTGTATCACGGGTAGAGCGCGCTGTAAACGAACTTGGCGTGGCGAACTCCGTAGGTCGTATAGGTGGAGCCTTAAATCTGTTGGAGGGCGCTGGGAAAATGCAAACTTGAGTTGTCCCTCATCTTTCCAACTGCGGAAACTCCACTTTGGGATAAAACTTATCAAGACCGTTGGTTTTGTTGCGGCTGACATCAGGTAAGGCTGCATGATATTTTCGTCGTCTATATCTGTCCAATCTATATGGTGGTCTCCTCTGTAAACCCCACTTGATTTTGAATCTTCGTTGGCCAGCCGTATAGTAATCTCATAACTACGGTCGGCCTCCTGTGCCAGCCAGGATTTGAACTTCGTCCGGTTGAATCTTTTCTTGAGATCGAATCGTCCTTTGCGCGTCTTGTAGCTTGACGAATGGTCAAGCTGTCGAGCTTCAAGCTTCAAGCTTGAAGCTTGATCCATTCGAGGTTGGTCGATGATGTCATCACTCGACAAACAATAGATAAACTAATGAAGTATACTTGAACCCTATCACCCCCGAGTCATCATTGTATCTTGTTGGAATCCGACTGTATATGGCATATCTTGGACCCAGTACTCGGAAGAATTACTATGTCAATAGCAAAGCATCTCCTTCAAGAGCCAGCCTTATTCCTGCTCTCGCGCGAAAAACTAGCTCAGGGCCAGTAACTGACGCTATAAACCAGCGGCACAGAGCCCCAGCCACGAGCCCCTATCGTACACCGCCTGGACTTACATTCCAGTGCGGTATTTTGCTCAGAGGTCTCGTTCAGAATGAAAAACAACTCATATTACTATTTTATAGAAGCACTTCAGGATTCACGGTGATTTCCGACAAGGTAAGCAACGAACTACGTTATACTACTTACTTTAATATGCGCATTCATTGACTTGAATCTGCATCTGCTCGCTCTTGCGTAGTTTTCTCTCTCTCCTGATCCAACCGCTTGGGGATCTGAACTCTTTCTGGGTCACTCGGAGTGCGATGATGATATCCACAACCCGGACCCTCGCAGAGATCGAAAAAATGATCAGTGTTCAGGCATCTTTACGTTCAGAGGTCTCACGAATCTGGGTTGTCTTATTTTGCTCGGTGTTGGATTGGTGGCCTTATTGTGACTCCTCCCGCTACAGTTTATCTGTCGACAATCCATAATTGACCTCACTACTCAAGTGCCGGATATCCTATAATTTCCCATTTTACTACAAAACCACAATCCAAGATGGGTGGTTTCAATTTGGGGGGAATTAACGCGACCGGACAGGCGAGTGCACTGGTGCTCCCTCTACCAGTTAGTAACTAAATGAATTTCAGATTCCAAGCATGCACGGTAATTGGGGTTTGATTGATCTAGAAACCCCAGGGGATGTATACACGAAACCGTCATACACGGATCCAGCAAACGATCTTCAACTAGTGTTCAGCGATGAATTCAACACGGACGGACGAACTTTTTATCCAGGCGATGATCCATACTGGGAAGCAGTAGATCTCCACTACTGGGCGGTGGGTACATTTTGGCTCTAAATGGTTCCGTCACCAGAAGTATAACAGACAAACAACATGGAATGGTACGATCCTGCAGCTATAACCACAAAGCGCGGCGCGCTGGAGATTACATTGTCGAAAAAGGAAACACATGGACTTCACTATGAAGGTGGGATGATGACAACTTGGAACAAATTCTGCTTTACTGGTGGATTAATTGAAGCGTCTGTGACTTTACCTGGAGCGAACAATGTTGTTGGATTATGGCCAGCCATCTGGACGATGGGGAATCTAGGTGAGCTAAAATGTAGTCATTCGCTCTATTTCTTTCAAAGATGACACTTTGCGATCGCCAGGTCGGGCCGGCTATGGAGCAAGCTTGGAGGGCATGGTGCAATGAGAACTCGATTCATAACTGATGTCCGCTGTCTAATGTTGTTCTCACAGTGGCCGTATACCTATGATTCTTGCGACGTTGGCACAGTTGCAAATCAGACTGTCGGCGGCCTACCAAAAGCTGCAACCGTGAACGGCGATCCACAAGCTGGAGGCGCACTTTCATACCTACCAGGACAACGCCTTTCCCGGTGCACTTGTCCTGGTGAATCACATCCGGGCCCGCTCCATCCGGATGGAACATTTGTCGGCCGATCTGCTCCTGAAATTGACGTTTTTGAGGCTCAGGCATGCCACAGCACTAGTCCTGACCCCCTTTCGAGCCATGAACTGATCAGTTAATAGATCAGGGGAAATCCACCGACAGGTCAAGTATCACAGTCGGCCCAGTGGGCAGTAAATTCACCTACTACTTTCTATCTGACAGATTCTAATTGAGATTGATAAAGCCCATGAATAGCCAGTATCAGTGGAAAAATTCATCTGATACCACGATCATCGCCAATCCGAGCATCACCTTCTTGAACCCCTATCTCGGTGGCGCGTTTCAACAAGCAACATCCGCTGTAACTGCTACAAGTGAGAACTTCTTATCCATGTTAACAGTCACATATAAGCATACTTCACAGATCAGGATTGCTACGAGTTAATGTTCGGTTGCTTGTCCGTGTACGGCTTCGAATACAAGCCAGGCGAGTTTATCGCAAAAAAGAACGGTTCTCGAAATTGCTAATCAAGATATAGGATTCGACGACGCTGTGTGTCATGATATCTGAAACTGACCTCGGCATCATTAATGACATTGTAGTCAAGTATATCTCGTGGATCTCTGGTGGAGAACTTGCTTGGACATTGAAACAAAGTGGCGTGGGAGCAGACGGCCTTACAGAGATCTCTGCAAGACCGATTCCACAGGAACCACTGGTAGAGTGCTCTCTTCCAAATTGACATTAACGATGAGACCCGAGTTCCTTCAGTACATGATTGTCAACCTTGGGATGTCAACAAATTTCGGCGAAGTCGATCTCGAACATTTGAGATTTCCAGCGACAATGAGAGTAGATTGGATTCGTGTTTACCAGCCCAAGAATGCGATAAATATCGGCTGCAACCCTAAGGATTTTCCGACAGAGAAGTATATCAATCAGTGCGTCGGATTCTTCAGACGTAAGCAAGTTTGATCCCTATAACATCTCACAATTGCAGGTACATAGAAGCGTACATCAACGCGAACTTGACAACTTGGACGGATGATTACAGGCAGCCAAAACCAAAAAATAGCTTCCTTAAACAGTGTTAAAGGTGCGCACATTCGACATTCCGTAAGGACGAGCGAGACTACTCTAATCTATTCGACTGTGATACTCCCTCGTCCGAAGTGTAACGTAGAATTAATGGGAGGTGACATACAGAGATGCATGGTTATCGATTATCAAAAAGGAGTTGTAGTTTGTTCAATGTCCGCTCGAGTGTGATTATGCCACCTGCAGTCAACCGTGGTACGGCTAGTTCTTGATCTATGTCATTCGCCTGCGATGTAGTGCTTGTCTTGATTAGCGCTCGGGCATCACGCAAAACCTTGTCTAGGCGATGATTGTCATAGTATAACCATCTGATCTCTGAGTCGAGACTACCAGGTGGAGTTTCCAGAGCTCGACGAACGAACGCCCGGGACAGGACATATGCCTTTTCGTTGTATAAACGACTGAAAACGCTTCTTTTTAAGAAATACAACAAGCGCAGTGTGTCCATCGTACCTGTTTACAATCCCCTCTTCTGTGCCTCTCAATTTATCGTAAGCTGGCTCACAATACCATCTAACATCAAAGTAAGGCAGGTACCCAGAGTGACTGACGGAGGACTCACGGCTCTTTAACTAATACCAGGCCTTGTATGGAAACAAAAGCTTGAAGCAACGAAGAACGGGCTGCACTCCATATCTCATCTTTGTCCCCTGACCAGGTACCTAAAATAGAGAGACACACTTTCCCTTCCTCGTATAGATTTCTTGTGTATGGATCAGGATGCAATAAATGGGAATGTCAAAGGGCGTGCACTTACGGATTCACTGATTAGAGTAAGGACAACGGTTGATAAACATTCCGATATATCACGAGGAGGTTCTCACCTCTTCCATTTCCATTTGTCCAACTGTGAAAATGTGCTATAGGAGGACTGTGCGGGAAGTTTGAGTCCAGCATCCAGTCGATCATCATCGGCGCATCTTCGTAAGGTGTATTCTCGGGGCCGATGATGAGAGACCTCAAGAGATCGGTGCGATCTTCATAAGCTCGAACGATTATTGTATCTGGTTGGAGTCAGATATGAAAGAATGGGAGAACAAGATAGGACTTATATTCACACCTGGAAGACTGCTGGAAAGGACACGATATTCCTTCGTCAAACGACTAAAGAATGATTTCGACGGCTGAGCGGGAGGTGAAGAGATGAATGCATGATCAAGCGGTGCCGAAGAGAGGACCTCAAAGCGATTCCAGATCAACGTAGTTTTCCCAGGCATCTTGTGGCCTTCAGATGTTGAGATTTCAGGCTCGACTATGGGAGTGTCCACTGATTCATCTGTCCACCCATCAGAGTTGACCTTCATAGAATCGTCCACCACAATTTGCATCTCATCATCTTCGTAGTCTTCCCAGTCACCTCCATGGTCAGGTTCCCATACACCATCCTCTTCCATGGACCAAATCTGCTCGCTTTCATCTTCCGAGTGGCCATCGTAAGAATCCCCATCGTCTCCCCAGAGAGCATTCTCAAGTTGTTCCATCCCATCGTACAACTTAGTTAACCTTTCTAATGGGTATATTTTTACTGTGGAATCTGGGTGTGTCACCTCTATGGCGCCATTGAGTTTGAGCTGAGGAGGAGTGAGTTGGAAGAATCATGTTGGGAACCAGAATAGCAACACATACATCAGTGACTTCGCCTATCCATGTAGATTTGCCACTTCCTTGAGTCGGATAAATCATCGTGAAAGTTTCAGGAATCCCTTCCGTTACACGTCGTGCTGCAATGGCAGCTCCAATGTCAGCCATCTCTTTCCTCCACCCGCCCAATTGACCATTGACGATGGGATTTTCGCGAACCCAAGTTTCTACTTCTCCTATTCTCGGTACTGCCGGCTTCTTAAAACCGTTTGTGATGCCATCGGGATGAACGAACACGAAATCACCTCGGCAGACACCTAGTCCGTCTAACATTGACTGTGGAGATGCAACGCTCGGATCCGATGCACCATGAGGGTCAAGTTCTAAGACCGATACAAGTTCGATTGTGTTCGTGTCCGTTAGTAATATCTTGGCCGTTCTATCGGATGCGTTGACGGATTGAACAATGGCATATCTTCTAATCTCTTCGCTTTTCCAAATGACATGATCACCGGGCCTTGTCACGTCAGCGGTAGTGATCTATAAATCACGTTGATTGCCCTTACCAAGAGTCATATTCGTCTGGATTCAGGTAAGGAATAACCTCCGTTGATAGGACGGTTTCTTTCATGCCATCTTGCCATAGAACGTCGAGGGTTGTTTCTGTTTCGGTTACAGTGAACAGGCGCACTTCGAAAAGTGCGTCGGTGTCATCGCTACGGTGGCTTGTAAAGGGTGTACCAGTATTATCTTTCAAACGGACGCGATCCCCTACGCGCATTTCCAAATCGAAGCGACCTCGAATCAATGTCAACTTTCCTATGTCTTGTCCTGACCAAAATTTCGGAGGCCGTGTTTTTGTTTCAACGGTCGTGGAATCAATCTAGACAATTTTAGTTGCAAGGGTTATTGTGAAGGCATGAATATGTCGGGGGTGGTAATGCTCACCATTTGGCTAACAGCTAACCATGTAATTGCGTAAACTGTGTGTTTAACGTCTATGACTGTGTCAACGCTGTCTGAGCGGCTGGTAGTAGCATTGAAAAAAGACCCGAACAAGTTGTACATGCTGCCTGCCGGAGTGGGGATGATCTCCTATGGCATGACATTGTCGCATAAGTAGGAAATCAAGATAATCTTAGTTACTGACATTCCCCTTCTCTCCAATACTAAGACGAGAGCTGAGCTCAGGAAGCCTCACGAGCTGTCCATTCGACATTTCGACCAAGGATTCGTCAAAGAGCTGAACGCGTCCGTTACTACCTCAGGGACTCTTGGAGAGATATTTTCATACCTCTATTACCTAGATTATAATGTGGGATTAGAAGAGAAAGGGCGTCACATAGAATAGACCTCACCTGACCAATCCAATCATCGTAAACTACGTAGTCGCCTATCTCTGCATTTAATCTCGTTTCGAGATCATCTAGTGTCTTCCACCCTTCAACTCGCTCCCCGCTGATGACATGTTCAATACGTCCTTTTACATTGACGTTGGTAACGACACCAGATTGGACGTCGTCGATAGATTTTTTGCAGAAGTCGCCTGGTTGAATGCTCCGATCTATCAGCCAGAGCTCTGACTCGGGGAGTATTTCCCTCTCTCCGCCGTCGGCCAGAAAAGACACGCCTACTTCTCCAGGTCGTAACGGCCGCATCAGGGGGTCTGCCAATGCTGTTTGGGGTGGGACATCTTCGGCGTCATGCCAACACCTCTATGAATAAGGAGGGTGGAGTCAAGATAGGCTGCGCTACCAGAGGATACACAATTCGCGCACCAGAACGATTCCAAGGGATTGGTCAGGCCCGATTCGCCGAACAATATCTTGTTGGTAAAACTGTAGAACTAACTCATGAATTGAGACGGATCCGCTCTGATGATCAACTAACCTTGGTCGAGAAATGATTATGACCTTTGAGAGGCATCTTGGAGGGGGAAATGGCAGTGCGAGAGTTGAAAGAGAGTACTTGTATCCAACAGTCATATAGTAGCTCGTGATATCTTGGACGACTATTCGATCATTCTACATATGGATCATTGGATCACACACGACATCATCGTCAACTTGTGACCCCGTCAGGCAATTCTAGTTATAACTCTGAATCCCAGATGCTTCCGACAGAGTTGTTGGTTTCTTGTCTATCCTTGTTGGACTGTCAAAACCTTCTTCGATGTCGACAAGTGAGTTCTGCGCCTATGTCTTTCATAGAAAGATGAAAATTTTCTTGACAGGTATGTAGGTTGTTCGAAACCCTGATAGCTTCCACGGCTAGGCTCCAGCTGGTAATCGAGCTTTTCGCAACCGGCCAGGACATGGATCCTGATTACCCGTGCAATTTGTCCACTCGATTAGATCTCTTGAGAAGGCGTACCGATGCCTGGAACAAATTGAATTATACCATTCTTCCTATGTCAGAAGGTCATCTGTGGGAATTGTACGACGGAGTCTTGGCGCAGACAATGGGCACCTCCATCACCTTCCGTCGTTTGCCATCGATGTGGCGGTCCATTGAGGACTTGAGTTGGACATTAGATGGGTTTGGTTTTTCGATTCGCGACTTTACGATGGATTTATTCCAGGATCTTCTTATCTTGATCGAGTCTTGCAGCGGGTTCGTCCCAAGCACCATCTGAACATCTGATGCAGGTGATGGTAATCTCAATTTTTCTACGCCAAACGACAAGCAAACGTGTCGCATCCACCTACGAAGCTTGAGTAGTGGACAAAATCATCCATCCGCTAGGGACGAAGTGATCATATGTTACCCAGAGGTTCTCCTCGATGACGAATTAAACTATGTATTACAAGTATCAGGAGACTATCTGGGAATCTTGATCAGCTATTTGGACGACTTCCAGCATATTTTCGATGTCTGGAACTGGAAAAGGGGAGCTGTTGAAACTGTGGGTGTAGCTGGATGTTCTCAGGCTTCAGCTGCTGACGATTAGTATCATCCAATCCTCACAGGCACTCTTTGGTGATGGAATGGAGTCATTTACTTTCCTCTCCGAGAAAGAGGTTGTAATTGCTGTTCTGCATGACGACAATGCCGGACCATCACTACTAATACTTGATTTTAAGAAAGAGCCTTTTGAAAAGCATGCTATAGGGGATGTAGATTACGGAGTTGCGTTCCTTCTCCCTCTCTTGGCTCAGTCTGTTCTCAGTATAGAGCTCCGATCCGACTCGGGGGCCGCATTCAGCCCAATCTCGAGGCCAATCTCGAGGAACAAGGTTTCTTTCCACGTTGCTCCTGAGAACAGGATAGTGACCGCTTCTCTGAATGTCTATTCACGGACTCGACACAACTATATCACCACATTCGTGCCTCTGTCCACTTTCCGTACCTACTTGGATCTCTTGACACCTGCCCAGAAAAAAGTTGAATGGTCGGTGTGGGGACTTCGAGGTACTCGCATGCACATGCCCAAACGACATCCCTCGGACGTCTGGGTTTGTTATGTCAACGTCTCATTACGGGAATTAGGAAGAAACCGAATTGCCGTGGATGTTCATGATTTTTACCAACCCGGATTATCACGCGCAATTAGGGATCCCGAACACATAAGCGATTGTGTAACTCAAGCCACCGTCTTCGAAGCTAGCGACGTAAGTACTTGAAGAAGAAGTCCACACTTCGTAACCTTATCAGTTGCGGACGTTAATGGTTGATATGAAATATACTTCCAACATGTCTTGTGTACTCAAGATCATCTCATCTTAGTTGACGTGCGTGTTTGTTGCATAATCGTCCTTGAATTGAGCATAACAATACAATTTGTCATTAAGACACATCGCAGGGAATATCGAGTGCTGTCGTTTTAGACGCGTATGCAGTGCCAGACACTCCATTTTAAAGCGAGGGCGTTAGAATGCGGGAGCCCGTGAAATGATGTGCACTGCCGCAATCGGCGTCAATTAGCCTTGCGGCAAAAATCTGGGATTTTTGTAACGCTGTCATAGATAGAATGAACCAATAGCACATCGCACGCTGTGTAGAAGGTGTGGAATGGTTGATGCAACAGGCGAGTCGACAGGGGGGAGGGCACTTCTTGACCAATAACTTTGCGGGAAATGAGCTATTCGCGGTTTTGAGTTCTTTGTGGCGACGGGGTATTCCCGTGCCACCGGTGAGGCGGGATGGTACCCAATAGCAGATTCACAGCTGAGGGAATTATTTTACTTAAGATGTAGAAAGTCGGTGGATCGGACGATGATCTTATCAGATAAGGACTTGCCCAGAATTAGAACAATTTTTACTCTCAGGCTTCCAAAGAACATATATAACAACCCCATCCTCATATGTGAGTCAATATCCCCCCTTCCGACTTGATAGACCTCCTTCTCCTGATATGATTCCTCACGCTACGCGTACTCGTAGTTTGGTCATCGCTTCCGTTAAGACTCGACGTACGCAGACGTTCAAGGCCTTATATGCTGTTCGCATCTATTCAGCTATCCTTCCATCATGTACTTATCGTTTGTTATCCCGACAGACAATCCATGGTCTCCGACAGCCCATAGTAGATAATGACGATGGGCCCATATCTGAGAACGTTGGTTGACTCCACTTTTCCGCCATATGTTTGCTTATAGTTTTGAGTGCAGGATTTCTTTCTGTCAATCCTACGAGCTAATCCATCATTAAGAGATACACGGTCATACCTTGCTTCTTTTGGTCCACGTCCTCAGCCACAAATATCTTCGACCCCTCCAACTACCTCTCATCACTCTCCGCCACATGTTGTAGAAGTACCACAGCAGACAATACCTGCCCTTGAGCCCCCCAAAACAAGCCCGATCCTTGCTTCCATTTTAAATCCGGTTATTCGCCGTACCGCTCTGGTCAAGGTTCAGGGTCCGTTTACAGATGTACAGCTAGACAGCATCACTCGTGGCTTGGTCTACTTGGAAAAGCTCGGCCTCGTCAGTGTCATTGTTGTCGAAAATGATGAGCTACATCGGGGTGAACAAGACGAACGATCCTCAATCATTGAAGAAACGATGCGCGTCGTAACAAGCCTCGAGAAGCATGGCGCTCGAGCTCGGCCAGTAGTTGGCGCCATTGTGAGGCTCGGGCCAAAGCCTGATGTTGACGAGAATGTGGCAGTTGGTCCAATTACCTCTCCTGAATCACACACAATATGTTCGGACCTTATCCCAATTCGTTCGGCACTGAGAGCGGGAGAAATTCCCGTTATTTCTCCTTTCGCGTTGGATTCCTTCTGTCGCTCCATCCGTATCGATGCGAACGATGTTATCGCAGGTTTGGCTCGTGGTATGGTCGAGGCTGGTGCAAAGGATCAATACGACGACGCCCCTGACGACGTCGATCTTACTCCATTACGACTTATGATTATCAATCGCGAGGGCGGTGTCCCATCTTACGCTCGCAATGGCTTTCCACACCTCCTCATAAACCTTGAGTCCGAACATTCACATATCCATGATACTTTCCATCCCCCTTGGCACCATTCTCATCCAACTGCGCTCTCCAACCTCTCCCTTGCTCGCACTTGTCTAGCATATATGCCTCCGGCCTCCTCCGCTGTCATGGTTTCACATCGATCTCCCAGCTCTCTCATCGCAAATCTTATTACCAACAAACCAGCCGTTAGTTCGAGTTTACCCCACGCTTTACTTCAAGGTAACCGCAAACTTACACCCAGCACCCCTACTCTACTGCGCCGTGGCTTGCCGATCCAAGTCATTCGAAATTTCGCTGATATAGACCGGATGAAGATGAATCAGTTATTGGAGGAGTCATTCCGTCGCACTCTTGATCAGGATGCTTTCTATAGCCGGTTAGAGAAAACTTTTGACTATATCATCCTCGCTGGCGACTATGCTGGAGTAGCCATCGTGACCAAGGAAGAATGCCCAGGCCTTGACGCTCCAATCACGTACCTTGATAAGTTTGCCGTACTCCCTAGCCATCAGGGTGACGGCACCGTCGATTTTTTATGGGTAGCTCTGCACGACGAGTCCTATGGGCTCGGTCTGCCTTTCTCTGCCAACCCTAATGGAGGTAAAGGCGGAAAGGGCGAAGGTCGGGACTTGGTGTGGCGTAGTAGGGCCGATAATCCGGTCAATAAGTGGTACTTTGAGCGCAGCACTGGCCACCTCAGAATGGGATCGTGGGTACTTTTTTGGTGCGACGCAGAAAAGCGTTTGGAAATCGAGAAGGGGCGTCGTGGAAGCTCGGGTCTGTCACACATTGAAGACTGGGAGGATGGACGGTTAGCAAAATGGGCAGATGTCGTCTTCAAAATACCAGGAACTTGGAAGAAATGATGTACTCGAGACATTTCTCAGAAACATAAGTAGACTTGCTTAACTGATCGACATTTATGTGTAGTTGAGGCATGGTATAGATTTAGTGACATTTTCCTTGTAAGTCACATCGGCCAGTGGCAGATGTTTCAAGTCTCCAACACGTTTCCACGGCGTATATTTCTCTCCCTTGTTGACGATCTTGTCTACAAGGGTCTTGACACCTTCGATCACCCGTATGGAAACCACTATTTGTCCATAGATCCAGATTGCGAATCAGGAAGTAGACCGAAAGGATGTCAATTGGTCGGTCGAGCTGCCACTCATGGAAGATGTCTTGTGCTGCAGACCCTCTTGAATAAGGAGCGGACAAGATGGTCTGCAGATGCTCATTGAATGGTGCACAGTAACAAACGTGCGCAATTGACAACTTACGGGTATCATATCTTCCCCAGCTTTCCACCAGTCAACATGTGCACGCACGATACCATTTGACCACACGAATCCGAATACAGGAGAAGATATAGAGAGCGAATGGAGATGCCTCAAGGCCGAAGCAGTGGACATTCGATTCTGTCGATATGCATCTTCAAGTAGGTTGTGGACGGGTTTCTTGTCCTCCCAAAAGCTACTAGCGAACTCAAAACATGGAGTATCGGGAAGAGTTGCGCATGGTGTGCTTTGATATCGAAAGGAAGAACCCTTGCTGGTACTGCCACTCTGGATGATCGTAGAGTGACTTTTCAGTACCTTGAAAGGCGACTTGACAGAGAGCGACAAGGAGCGAACGGTAACGGCGGACAGTAAGATGGCGCAATCTGGTACTGCGGTCTTAGTATTCAGAATTCGTGCTTCAGCAGTATTCATGTTTCCCCGAAAGATTGGTTGTGGTAAGGACATTGAACAGTGAGCCCTAGGACTCGATTCAGCACACCAACATAAAGTTGTAGTCATTAAACTGATACACCTTTGCGTACTTTCTTTGATTGCTGGGCTTCGGAAAACGTTATAACTTGAGCAGATTTGAGAGATACCCATAATCCAACTTGATATTTAGCTCACACGTTAGCAACGTAATCAGCCTCTGACCATTTTTCGTTGGATTTCCTCATCCAACGTAATCTCTGCCAAGCAGAAAAGACAATGGATACCTCACCATACAACCCAGGCTTTTCACACGAGGAGTCTCCGAAAAGCGTTGGGCACTGTCTATAAGCATTCTGAACAATTTCATAAATGCGGGAGTCGAAAATTGCCTCAGACGTTCATACTCCTGGGAAGCCTATGGAATCAAGTCAATTCAGGCAGACTGCGCAATACATTTGAAGGTGCGACCAACCTCGTCAGTCCAGGCCAAAGGCAGACATCCAGTAACGTCAAATATTCCATCGACTTCGGCCCTTATGTCGTAAGGAATGTCCGAATACGAGACCTGTTCACAGCCTAGGTGCATCGTCCAAATCTCAAAATTCTTTAGATTTCGAGCGATCCTGCGGTAATGATGAGATTGAGCAGAAGTAGAATCAGTGTAATGCGCACACTCAGAGGCAGATGGCGACCGCGCTGCTCGATGACGACCGACATTCTTTCTTCTCGAATGCTTTGTCGTCGTAGGGCTTGTTTCATTTGAACTCATTGACCCGCAAAAGTTTAGCACCCCACGCGCACGGTTGAATGTTGAAGCAAGTGTTGAAACGTTGAAGTTCAACTTGGTTTTTATGCAACTTGAAGCTCGTTGACCGTGTTGTCATACTATATATAGATGCAGAGCCCACATCGCTTGATTCGGATATCATAAAACAAAGATCTATACAAATTTATGTCCCAATTAGAAGAGCTTGTCCATAAGAGTCCTGGATGCTTCAACGCCAAGCTGGAGACAAAGGAGGGTTAATCATTTAAAGAAGGAAGGAAAAGGTTGACTCACGAACGTCGCTGCGTTAGCAGGGAATGCCTATGCATTTTATCAGAAGATGAGCGCACACACGAACGAACTACTCACTCGTGCCATAGCTGGTCCAAATCCTTTCCATAATGCGCGGACACCATCCTGGGCTATCATCTTACGCGCACAGTCTAGCATTCCCGAGTAAGTGCCTTCCGGCGCAGATTGGATCCTGGATTTCAGTACCTAACAAAAGACGTGGTTGCAAACGCATCTCAGGAAGTATGAAAACAAGTGACATACGTCTGGAGGTATAGCCAAAGCCCACATAGCAACACCAGCTGATCCTCCAGCCACAATGATGGCGCCAAGGTTCAGCTCAGCTGGCGAAGAACCCGCCGGGGTCAAGGCTTTCTTTGTCACCTCGTAGGCTGCAAAGTACCTATTCAAAGGAGGTCAGATGTTCAAATCCAAGCAAATAGATATCCACGTACGCAGCACTCCCAGGACCATCCCGAGCAAGTGTAGCTCCTGTGCCACGGAAGATGCTTTTCACTCCACCCTCACGGTAAAGGTGCCTAAACACATCGCCGACACCTTTATACTTCCTCTCGCCCGTTTTGCCCTGACCCTGAGTCTATCCAGACATATTAATGGTGGCCTTGCAAACACAAGAGTAGCTTTACCTGCAGAATCACCTTAGCCCTTTCCACGGGGGCTGTGATAAGTGTCGTAGGAACGGCAGATAAAAACCCAGCAAGAGCGAGTTCTGATGTTGTTAAACTCTGGCTTGTCCGTTGTGGGGTCAAAGCAAATATCAAGCTCTTCGATGCATCATAAGCCTAGAGCGTTCTACATTTAGTTCCTAATTTCCGAGAAAGTCTTCCAGGGTATCTTACCCAGAAGGACACGGCGAAGATCGGCGTTACGCCTAATAGCGGAGGTACCATCCCTCGATACATTCTTACACAATTATGAGCAAAGATCTTGGGAGTGGGAAGATATCACAAATACCCAGTAATACCATCCCGAGCCAGAGTTTTCTTCACAACGTCCAATGCGCCAGTATAAACGCCTGGGCCGGCAGTTTGAAGCCTAGTCTTCGTCAGGTCGAACGGATGCCCTGAGGGAAGTAAAGTCAAGAATCAAGGTAAGAGGATTGTCAAGTAACAACTGACCAACAAGCACAGCAGAAGCACCACCAAAACCCCCAGCAACGAACGCTTTGACGGACTCGACCGCAGTCGAACGAGATTCATCGATAGCTGGGGCTTCACTACTCTGTGCAAAGATGTCAGATGAGTCGGATGAAGAATCGGATGCACTACAAACCATGGTGGGCTATCTGGCGAGGATTGAGCAAAAAAAAGTGGAGGATGCACCAATTCATACGTCCCAGACGACCGGGACGGGAAAGCCAAAATATTCACATGCTTCAAAGTAATCCCGATATCCCCAATAACAAAGTCAATTTGATAATACACATGTATCTCGATTGTAAGTTTGATAATTCTACCTCCATTTATAAAATTAGGCTGAGTATTCGTAGCCGCACCGTCGAGGATATCAGATATCATGAAAAACAGAACCTCCGCTCCAAAAATCTATAACATAAATAATGCATATGTAGAATATCACTCTTGCATGTACTCAGAACGTCGAGTATTCGCGGCCGGCGCCGTCAAGGTGATATCAGATAGGATGGAACAAGATCTCCCCGCTCTAAGAAGCAGATCTATCAAGATTCGTCATCTCTCCCAAATCCGCCAATCGGTTCATATGTAGCCTCTGTCGTGTCTCGTCGCCAGACAAGTCTAACGCCGTAGAAGAATAAACATATAAGTATGCAGCCTCCGATGCCTACAACTGTAGGTGCACCATACGATATCCAAAATGAAGGATAATATGGTTGCAACAGTCTGTCAATCTGGATGACCCCCCCTCCTCCAGGGGTAGTAGATCGGCCCCATGAAAGCACACGAGCCCAATCAGCGCTACCATCGGTGCCTCGGGCACCTTTGATTCCGACGATATATTCTTTTGATTCCGGATCATTGCGCCAGCGGAAGACAAGGTCACCATAGGCTGATTTCGAGGATAGCAAGGTATTGTACGTCGGAGAATCGTCAAGAGGAAGTGGTTGATTATTGTAGAGTGCATCGGTGTCATGTATCAACGATTCGTCCGAGATGGGTTGAGCGGGTATGAGATGTTGTGCGACCATTGCACGTAGTGCATTGGGATCAGCATAAAGTTGTGTCAAATTTACGTCCTTGAATGCATTGTCGGTGGGGCACAGTAATGTCCAACCCACTCCTAGCATTGTCTCATCGCCCCAGGGAAAATCTTCTGGGGGCGCAGTGCCATTAAGCACCCATTCAAACCCAGCCTTGACAACTATTGAAGCCATAGTGCCCCCTTGAGCAGCCTTGACGAGTTTGCCGATCGTCAAGTTGACTGAGCGAGGAATAAGAATGTCTGAGAGCTCGTGAACAACACCAGTGTTTGTGAGAAGATCCTTAACGAAGAGTTCGGAGTGCATTTCTGCCCAGCCTCCACTAGGGCTGACATAGAGACTGCCGTTCTTGAATCTGTCAAATCGAACATCGGTGCCCTCGAGGGTTGAAAAGGTATGTTGAGAACCGTTCCTGAGCGATTGAGCATACTCTATGGTGTCCAGCGCGTGATGTAGGAGGACATTCTCTAAATCTTGTTTCGCAGATGTGCTGAGCAGGTGGGCACTAACAAGGAGGCCTAAACGTTTGAAGGCCGAATTGTGGGGAATAAGGAGGGACGTATGAGGTACCTTTCGAAGGATTTCGGCCTGAGAAGTGGAGAAGATGGCCGCAAGGAAGGACGAAAGGTCGAGGAAGGGGAGAGCAGCTTGAAGAGGATCAACAGGGGGTACAATCGGCCGAGAGATGAAGTAGAGGAGGGTATTGTTACATTTGACTAGTAAAGCATAGATAAGCCACCTATGAATGACGCGGGTGTAGAACGACTCACTTGGGTTTCCTATGGTCTTAGCGCCAGCAAACCTTATGGACTTCGCAGCCAATTTCTTGTCGTCTGAACTAACACCGACACTCAAGACCTGTCTCCTGCCACCGAGTCCATCTTCTGCCAACGCGGTCTCCAACAAAATTCCATCGACTAGATTCTCAGTAGTCCAATTCCCTGGCAAAAAGTGATACTGGAGTAGCTTTTTCAATTCTTCACTGCCTTTCTCTGGTAGTTCCTTCTCCCCGTACAACGATATGACGTCATCAGACGGAGCAATAATTGTGTACGTGACGTCTGTATTATTGATCAAGGCGCCCAAATCCACAGAATGTAACAGAGAGACAAAGGTCGTGCAGTTGAGAGCGAGTAGGTATTTCTCAGGTGTGAGTTGAAGAGTGCCTGGAGGTAAAAGGAGAGAATCCACGAGATGGAGGACGCCGTTCGATGCGAAAATGTCGGGCTCCACAAGCCTTGCGCCCGAAACTAGAGTGTTCTCAGAAGAAACTTTGATCTCGAGTTTGGAACCGCCAAGGGTTGTTACTGATAAACCAATATATGATGAGTAATCGTATTCATAACGAACAAGAGAAGTCCTCTACATTTTGTGGCTTTCCCAAAGGTATCGTGATATCTCACTCCTTCCTCCACAACAGCGTGCAAGTTCAGTATTCGATTAAGATCGTTAGTGGAGTATTCACTCTCGAGATACAATCGTTCGTAAGGGTCCAAAGCGTCCCAGGCGGAATCGACAGGAAGAAAAATAGTAAGTTCCGGTGTGGAAGTGAGAAGCTTCGTCATTGCCGGAGTCAGCACTTTGTGCAAAAAAGACACGGAACTTTGCTGAGATACAATTTCAGCTGAGGATGGTTTCAAGTAAACCGCCTGGAATGTGTTTCCAAAGACTAATTCTTACCTAGATTACTTGGTGGCTCGAGGACTTTGGAAACACCATATATGACTCCATTACCTGCTGTGGAGGTATTGCCAATCTCGGCTCCGCCCTTGCCAAAAGCATCAACTCCAACCCAGGTCTTCTTGCCATTTCCCGAAACGCGCAATCGCTGCGGTTCGCCTCCTAAGGTTCCGCCTGGAATGGGTAACCAAGGCGGAGACGGAGGGGGATCTCTTGAGGGCGGATTGGGGGGGATTCGAGGGTAATGCAAGGTCTTGTGTGTTTGTGAGCCCTTGTTCGTGGGGAGTTCCGAGACTGTGTAGTTGAGTAAGTGGTAGAGCAGTTGCTGCCTCAACTGTTCATGCACATTGTCGTTGATAACAAAGTGCTCATCGTGAAAAGCGCTGTGCCACAGGTGGTTTTCACGAAGATGACGCTTGATGGCATCGTTTGTGGGAGCGAAAAGAGTACTTCCATGTAGTTTGTTGAGGGTGGGGATGAGGCGAGCCTGTTGAAGAAGAACAAGGAGAGAGGTGTAGTTGGGATCGTCAGAGAGGGCGTCGACGAGAGTGGTGGACAAGGAATCTGAAATTGGGTGTTGTGAAGAGGAAAGCGCGGGGGATACGAAGAGGAAAGTGAGGAGAGTGGCAGGCAGGAGGCGGAGGCGCATGGTGGGAGTTGACCAAGTTAAGTTGAGACACGAGGTCATGCTCCACCTCCACCACGCCTACGCGGCCTACCCAGCACGCAATATTGCCCATCTACAGCTCCCTGATGCCCTTTTGATTGTCAGTCTGCCCATTTCTACCCTCTCGACCGTCGTTTCACCCTTTTCACAGCTCTATCCATCAGCAAACGTCGTCATACTCCTAAATGCTTCCTCACTCTCCCTTGTCCGTGTCCTTGCATTGTCGGAAGCATTTCCAAGTACCATCCGTACTACCGACAGCGTGTCATGCATCACTGTCGATTCGGGCATGATGTTGGTGAGCAAATCGTGTATGTATTGTCGTCGCCGTGTCTGACTATTGGCTCTCAAGGTCTTCGCTGCTATCAACAACCGTGTCGCCGCTTGGGGCCTGTCTGGCGTGAAAAAGGATACTTGGCTGATTCATTCCACCCTCACACTTCCAGAAAGTCAAGTCATTACGACCCTTGACTGCAAATCTGGTGCCGAGATCCTGTTTCCTTACCGTATGCCAAACTTACCATGACTAGGTTTGCTTGCTGTTGGCTCTCAGCTCAGCCTCTCAGTATACACACTGATTCTTGAGAACGATCTTCCCACCTGGTCACAGAAATGGACTATTCGGTAGATCTCCTCACGAGATTTTAGGCTTTCAGTATCTGATTCCATTCTTAGTGCATATTCTCCAACTTTTGTGCACTTCGCGCCTTCGTTAATGTATATTGCTACTCTGTCTCCGGTATGCATCTACTCAAGAGATCTAGTTTCAGTGGTCATTGACCCTTCCATCTAGTCAGACAGCGCAATCAGGATGTACTCTACCACGTCGGGTCGTCAGACTCAAATAATACCTCATCCTCGCACTATAACAAATTTTGCTTGGCGACAACCTCAAGCTGCAAGTCGGTGAGTATCCAAGTACACTCGGGACTCCGCCATCTTATATATTCCATCTTCCAGTGATGACCTGATACTCTATACTGTCACTGATGACTCCACAATTCGTATCTTCCTTCCTGTGCTAGACTCTCCTCAAAAGTTACAGCTTCACGCATCACTGGACATCTTCTCATCTCTCCCTTTTCCTGCCGCCTCCCAAAATCAAACCGCGTCTACCGTTTTCTGGCTTGATCGAGAAGTTGTCGGAAATGCCTTGAATGAAACGTTGAAAAAATGGCCGGACCAGGACAATGCTCGTCTTCGTCGAATTAAAGATATCAAGGACGAACGCTGGGATTTGTTCCTTCGCGTTCTCGGTGACGGCTCCGTCGTTGTAAGCGCAGTTGCAGTCAGTCATCCTTCTTGATGTTTTGGCTGGGATTTTATCTCTTTCTCATCAGAATGTAGATCGAAGACCTCCAACACTTCTGAAACACTTCACGCTGCAACAGTTGCCACCTCATGCTTTACCCGGACCCCCTTCCCACCTCTTCCTGTTGCCCAATACAGATCCTTCTATGCTGACACTTGCACTATCTTCTCCATTAGCAACTTTTGACCTTTCTCCTGTTGCCTTTTTCGATGCACAGGATGATGGACTCAAGTTGTCTTCGAGCATGCTACCTAGAGTTTCGCAGGAAGAGTCAAAAATTGTCCGGCTCGTAAGAACACCGGAAGGCGCAGGCGTAGGCATTGTACGTGATGTGGGTGGCGAAGCCTGGAGAGTCATCAAAAATGGCACCCAGTTGGTCCGTTCGGGCTCCTGGTTTTCGGCAGATCACGTTGTTGTTCTTCAACGAGGTAAACCAGCCCTTTTATCTCCCCTGTTCTTTATGACGCAAACCCAATTTCACGTATAGGACGTACATTTGTGACATATCTAGTATCTAACGGGATATTGACGTTGCACTCAACCCCTCCTCAGAGCCTTCACGTACCAGCCATAGACTACTTGTTTTCGATCCCTTCTGAAGACGAAAGTGACTCCATAGTCGGGATCACATCTGAACTGATGATCATCCACCTCCGTGCTTGTTATAGTCCTTCTCCAACATTGCTTATCCGCTCACAATCTATTCTACCACTCTCGTGTCCGCCAAAATTCATATTACCTGTAGACCCAATGGCTTGGGGTCAGAGACAGTCTTGGACAGAACCTGATGTCCTTCTCAGTGTCTCTCATACAGGAGAACTAGATTTCTGGATCCCAGAGGATAACCAGTTGTGGAGGCGTACTGGAACGGTGAAGACAGGTCGTGAAAGATTTACCAAGGCAAGCTGTAGCTCTGCCAAAAAAACTGCTTTGAGGGAGTAAATCTTCATTCATATATGAAGCTACGCACTTATTTAGGCTCAACCTTAGTTGTTCCTGGACCAGATGGTGACGAATTGACAATATGGAATTCGCAAGAATCAGAGTTTGCTACGGGTCTAGAATTCTGTACACATTATAGGTAGGTTCATACGGCTCTTTTTTACCATTGTTACTTCATGGCTATCTGATTCAGTGAGCATATCAACGACTTAGATTGGACATCAACTCCCGATAACCAGTCTATCCTCGCTGTTGGTTTTCGTCACCGTGTCGAACTACTGTGTCAACAGCGAATGACCTATTTCGATGAAGGTCCTGGATGGGCAACGTGCAACACAATTGAGATTGGAGGGTCTGTGGAACATATGTTAATCTATATTCTTCATTTAACCATTGCGTTATCAAGGTTCATCCCTTTACCCATCAGCGATTCTATTTGGCTCGACCGTGGATCACTCCTCATAGCTGCAGGACACCAGATGCTTTTCTATGACTCACCGTCTCCGGCACCAGATCGAGAGACTCTCTTTGAATATGCTCAAAGACACAATGGACCCCTGGATGAATACCATCCACAAATGATTCTACAATGTCTGTTGTGGGGTAAGCAGTACAGCTCTTGTAATGGCTGATCAGCAATCTAATTCCATTGCAGGAAAAGTCGAGCTGGTTAAAGATATAATTGTTAATCTGTCGAAAAATGTCGCTGCCGGCATCACAGACCTTAGCAGAATCCAGTGGTCATCTCTTCCGGTGGAGAGTTTCTTGAAAGCAGATTCAAGCACTGCCTCTGTTAGTCTGGTGTTAGTTTGATGAAGAATCCCCAGACTAATTGGTGGACAGACACAGGTATCTGTACGAAGGAAAGAGTACACCAGCCTATTTGATAATGATCCAGAGCAGAAAGAAGAAGAGTACGACATATTTGTCGCCGCGATGTGACCTACTCTGATGGTTTTGCAGCTCTGAAGAAGTCTTCTCCCGCTCGCTCGTCCTGGACTTGATGGAGGCCCTTGAGACGTCTCCGCTTCCTCGGTTGACCCCCAACGAGCAAACCCACCTACTCACCCTTATACAAACAACGTTGGAGGTCAGTCGGACTTCATATTCCCTGATTTACCCCGTCACTCCTTGTATGCATAGATCGACGAACAACGTCGAGCTTTAGACTCTAATGGTTTACGATATCTAATTTCCATGCGATCTTTCTATATTCTCAATCGCCGTTCGTCAGTGCCAAGCAGCCCACAGTCCCAGGATGCCCGACTAAGGACATCAGGTCGGAGAGAGCGTCTCCGTTATCGAGACATGATATGGGCTTTTCACAGTGAAAGTCAAGATCTGTTGTTACATGCTTCCGTAATCGCGTGTAACGGAAAGCTCGGATGGGTAAATGCACGAGCAGTCGGAATTCCCATTTGGCTAACCTCCATAGACACTTTGGTTTGTCGTGTTTATTTGCTACGTTTACCTTTTTGAATGACGTTCTTTCAATCCTAGAGAACGCAAATGGAAGTCATAGCACGTAATGAGTACATGGCAGGCGACAATAGAGATCCCACCGCCTGTTCTCTTTATTACTTCGCTCTTGGCAAAGTCAAGCTCGTTCATGGATTGTGGAGACAGGCTGCATGGCACAAAGAACAGGGAGTCATGCTCAAATTCCTCTCAAATGATTTCTCGGAATCACGATGGCGCACCGCCGCGCTAAAAAACGCGTTTGCATTACTGAGCAAAAGACGCTTCGGTTAGTAGACTCATGTTTGATACTCTTCAATGATTGAGTTATCGACTATAGAGTACGCTGCGGCTTTTTTTCTCCTTGGCGGAGCACTTCAAGACGCTGTTAATGTCTGTATCAAACAGCTTGATGACTTCCAATTAGCTGTTGCCCTGGCTCGAGTTGTTGAACAGAGTAACGAAGGTCCCATATTACTCGAAATCCTTAATAGCACCGTTCTACCACTAGCCTTCAGGAACGGGAATCGATGGCTCGCAAGTTGGGCGTTCTGGTTGCTTCATCGCAGAGACATGGCTGTAAGGATTTTATTGGTAAGCCATCACATCGTATCAGATTTTTATGCTGTACGTTGACCCGAGAATTCAGACTCCCCTACAAGATATCGCAAGTTCTTTGAATATTCAAGTGACGGAAATTGGAGAGCCACATTATGACGATCCTAGTCTTGCGCTCTTGTTTTCTCAGCTACGGTCAAAGACCTTGCAGGCTGCAAAAGGAACAAGTGAAATTTCGGGACGATCAGAGTGGAACTTTGTTCTACAAATGGCCCGTGTATTTTGTAGAATGGGTAAGTGCTTCCATCTCGTCCAATTTTGGTCACTTTGGTTACAGGGAGACATGACGGTTCCTCAGGTTGCCACGTACTTGGTTTGGATCTTGTGAGGTCCTGGTCTTTTGATCGACCGTCTGTTGCCGACATGGTCAACATCATGGCAACTAATGATCAAGCATCACCACCTCCTAGTCCTAATCTTTCCCGTCGATCTTTGTTTGACCGTGCCGCACGCCGAAGATCATCCATCATAATCGACATGCCCGTCTTATCACACCCACCTACTAGAACCGCTTCTCCTGAACGCTCTACTCTTGGAGTTCCACCAACTATCAAAGAACAGCCAGAACTCGTACAAAATCAAGGGGATTTGTTTGCCAGAAAAGTTGGATTAGGAAACCTAATAAGATCAGCGAAGCAAGATGTTGAAGTGCCAGAGTTCGATATGAATTCCTTTTTTTGACTCTTTGTATAAAAAGACCTAAATGAACAAAATAACATCGTAGAGGTAACTGCCGGTGGTACATAATCGTGAGGATGGATATTGTGGTGTGAACTGTCTCTTGATATGATCTACTGCTGGACGTCGACTTCACGCTTCTTGAGAACCAGAGGGCTGCCTGTGACACGCTGCCAGACATCTTGAACCTCTTCAACGACAGTCTCGAAGTGAGAGGTCGCATCGTAAGATCGGGTAATGAAGATGTTGTCTTGTTTGCCGTCAGACGTGGGCTCATACAGAGGTGAGATAGAAATGAATCTAATTCAGGAGGTCAAAGACCGAATACGCAATTGGGGGCACAAGAATGCTCACTTCTCATGAATGGGACCCAAGAGGTTCAGGCCAGGTACAATCTCGAGTTCAGGTTTGTCTGTTTCGACAATGGTGCTCACGATTGCTACGTAGACATCCTTGGCACAGACGTTATGGGTCGAGGAAACCATTGCGATGTAGATGTCTACGACCCATTATCAACCAACATCTAAGAATGAACACAATGGGTCATACCATTTCGCCGGCCGACTTGGTTTTGAGGGATAATAAGTTGCACGCTGTCACTGTTATCCGTTCCCGGAATGGGATGCTTGAGGAGACAGATAGCCCTGACAACTTTGCCTACTTCAATCACCCGAAGTGTTCCACTTTCCTCTTCACCGCCTGCCCCAAAGTAGCTCGGATCTCCAATGACCTGTTTTGCCTTGACAGTCTCCCCCCCACTCGTGACACCAACGAACTTTCCGTCAGAATCGGTAACAATTTTGTCAATTTGCTTGTCGAGCATATATGTACCACCATATATAGCACTGAGACGCGCAAAGGACTGAGGAAGTTCACCGAGACCATAAAGAGGATAGATGTAAGGCGATTTGCCATAACGGGCCATTGAAGATGTATACAAAATAATGCGATCATATGTCGGTCGTGCAGGCTTGTTGATGTAACTGCAAGAACAGGGCTTGGGTTAGACGAATGAGATATGTGGCGAGACTTACTCATCATCTAGGTAGAGGGCCATAGCATGCCCGATGAAATCCTGAGTACCAGGTTCTAGACCAAACTTCTCATAAACAGTTTTCATGCTATCTCTATCAAGATCAATGCCTAAGAACCAAATTAAGAATTTCCAAGTAGATAACCAGATGGTAGTCGGAAGCTCACCCTGGTGAGTAGTTGGGTCGTTGTCTTTCCATCCTTGAAGGAATTCAAAGAATTTCTTTGCCCGCCTTTTCTCGAAGAGACCCATCAAAGGGCTCTTCACAGCCTCAATTTCGGTACTGGGCACTTTAGAGATCCTTCCGTCACGGTACACAAAACTGCCAGCGATTTGTTTGAATTCAAGATAGCGAGTGACATCGGTGTGTACAAGGATCTTTGTGAGCTCTCCCGAGGCTATGATGAACTTGGGGATGAGATCGACAGCATAATCGCGGTCGCGGCCAAGTTCAGCAGGAGGTGCTTGTTGTGGACGGAATTTGCGGTACAACTAATGAGTTTCAGCATCTGCTAGCCACTTTATCTCAATATAACGTACTTGGGTCAAGTTCAAACTTGCACTATCGCCTCCATAGTAATCATTACGATCCATATGGAGCACTTTCTTGCCCTCCACAGAAAGCAACCCGGAGAGGATACACTCTGTCAGGCCTGTACCAAGAACGATGACCTAGTCCAAGTCATTGAGAGATATTTCAGTGGTAAAAAGCTAACGCACGTCATATTCTTCATCCATGTTGTGTGGTCGTCTGGGAGCAAAGAAGTGGAGTTGCTATCTCAATATCTAACATCAATCAGCCCAACACGTGGCAAGTCAGACTTGTAATAATATATCAGGGCCAACTTCCCTACTATCGAAAATTAGAGTACCGTAACTATGTACAGATATGCTATGTGTACAAAGGTTCAGGCCTCAGGACTCACCATTCCCTGAAAAGTACACTATTTGTCCTAAAAGTGTATGGGAAAATCTACGCATTAGATGGCCAAGAGGATGTGATCAAAAGGTGAATAAGATGGAATTGAGAGTATTGTTCTGTCCGGTAAGACAGTGCTATGCTTCATCGCATCTCCCACGTTTGTTCCTACTAGAAGGACGCTCATCGTCGTCTTCTCCGTCAGCATCAGGGTCTGCGCTAAGTTTACGCTTTGCTTGATGCAAAGTATTTGCATCTTTAGACGCCCAAGAGGGTCGGGCGCGTTGATCGTAAATTAATTCTCCGGAAGGGTCATGACCCTGCTTCTTCATCTTTCTTGCAAGTCTTGTTATCGCTATGGGACAAGAGATCGTTGTCATGTTAACATCTTACACACCATTTCAGACTTACTTTTTTCATATCTGCGGTAATATTCGGCCCATGATTTTGCAGAGCGCTGGGGGTACTGTTTTAGAGCAGATAGATATCGGGTTTATGAGCCAACGAAAGCAAAAGAACCGACTCTCTGAAACTCACGCGTTCGCTATAGGGTTCCCATCGCTCTTTAGCGGACACACTCTCAAAGTTGGCGAATGTCAACGTATACTTGGCAGTGATATAAAGGTCAGCATTAGTGAATGGCCCGCCTTTCTGACCCATTTCACTTTCCCGGTGTACTTGAATAGGTTCGTCATCATTGACATCATCGTCTGAATGAGACTGGTTGCTCTTGTCTTCTCCATCCTCTTCATCCTCCTCCTCCGAGCTTGAATCCTTGTAAATTGGTCGTCGTTTTACAGGTATTTTTTCTTCCTCAGAATCCGACTCGTCTAAAGCATAGTCATCGCCCTTTGCCGCAGCAAGAATTTTGTCGGGAACATCATGTTTGTTAGACCAGTAAGACGCCCATGATTGAGCGGTATGATGAGGTGCCTTGATGTGATATCATCTGTGGGTTAGAAGTGATGACATGAGAATCAGAAGCTCACGTACTTTTTCCGCCAACATGGCACATAGATCATTCCTGGTCAGACTTGGATCACCCTTTAGGCGCCAGGAAATGAACTTCAGGAAGAAGTCCCGATCTTCAGACGTATATTTATTTCCCCTCCCTCGATGGGGTACTACTACAGTCGGCGGTGACGGAGAACGCGACGGAGGGTGAGGAATTTGTATATCAGCATTAGGAGGAGGTAAACGATCGCCGAAAACAGGAGCGGGAGCGGTAAGACTATTTATGGTGTTTCTTTTACCTGATGTCGGCGGAGGAGCGCGTTGCAAAGAATCCTGCCTCTTGGGTTTGGGAGGAGGCAGAGAACGTGCAGAGGGCGGCTCTGCGTTGTACGAACTAAGCGAGGGCTTTTTGATGGCCAGAGGAACATCCTTGCGTGGATTAAGATAGAGGGAAATAGTGTTGTCTAAATTATCCTTGTGATCGAGATAATAGTCTTTCCATTGACTTGCGGTGTGTCCATTTCTCTGATGGAATTCAGACGCGTTAAAGGGTATAAAAAAGTCGGTGTCGTACCCCATGCAGTGAATTCAACGCGTCTTTATAAGACTCTCCTCTATTCCTGCTTTCAAGCAGGATTTGCAGAATAATCTTCTCTTCTGTTGGGTCCACAGGAGGAGGGACTATTAAGGAGTCCCGGATCATCTGTGGTGGAAAAAAAGGCATGTTGAAGCCACCCATAGGGGGGATTCCATTAGAGAACTGCTGAGGATGCCTTTGATTGATGTCGGGCCAGCCTGGTGGATTGAAGGGCTGATTTTGTGGCGCGGGGTGCATAGGCATCTGTGGCATAGGATTTTGGCGCATAGGGCCATTCCACTGAGAGTGATTAGTGGAATGCATGTGTTGTGGGGGCTGGTGGTAAGGAAGTCGTGGATGGTGGGAGAGATTGTTGTTGTACATGGGAGGATTGCTGTGTGGGAGATCAGGAAATGAATTAGAGCTGGAAGACGCTGCGTTGTCTGGATGAAAACCATTCATCCCGTGCGCCAGATTACTGGGAAGCATTGCGCCAATGAAAAGCCAACTGTCCAGGAAACTAATAAAATGTTTGCCGCATCCACGTGACTCCAGCGCGTGCAGTTCTTAATAGTAACACCCTCAAGCTCCGAGTCTCCAGTCATGTACGTGTCAAGGCTGTCTCGTCGTCTTTCGGCTCGTGCGCTTTCTACATCCGCGCCTCTGTCTGCACTGAGTGCAGTCGCCCTCCCGAAGGCTGAGCGGATCTCTGCGGAATGGAAGGGTACTAGTGCAACCGGCGGCACAACTAAGAATTTCATAGGAGGGGAGTGGCTTGAGAGCAAGGCGTCAGAATGGATAGATGTCGTTGATCCTGTTAGTCCACTGGACTTCTTCTACATATCCATTTCTCATGAGAGCCTTGTTCTGATTAGTCAACGCAAACCCTGCTCACGCGTGTACCTCATACGACCAGCGATGAATTTGCGCAGGCTACAGATGCTGCAGCCCACGCCTTCAAGACCTGGCAGAAGACTAGTGTCCTGAGTCGTCAACGTCTTGTGTTGAAGTTCGTACCTCATCGATTCTGGTAAATATCATACATTGCTAATGAAGTTACTGGCATCCAGCCTTCAGCAACTCATTCGTGAGAATGCAGATGCGATCGCCAACAGCATCGTTCTGGAACAAGGAAAGACCATTGCAGGTACGTACGCGATCTTTCGGAGCGGTTTCCCAGGGATCTGAACGGCACGTTAGACGCTCATGGCGACCTACTTCGTGGGCTTCAGGTCGTAGAGACTGCCGCTGGTATAACCTCTACGTTGATGGGGGAAAAGCTCGAGGGTATGATTTGTCCAGTATTCTATCTTGTTTGAATGCATTGACTGCTCTCTAGTTAGCAAAGACATGGACACTTTCGTCAGAAAGGTACCCCTCGGAGTATGCGCAAGTATTGCGCCGTTCAATTTCCCGGCGTAAGATATTGGAACGTTTTATTACCGTGGAGCCTCTAACCCATATTCTATGATAGCATGATCCCATTATGGACCATACCTATGGCTGCTGTCACCGGAAACACTCTCATTCTAAAGCCTTCTGAACGTGACCCCGGTGCAGCTATGATGATTGCAGAGTTATGTCAACGCGCAGGTAAGATGCAAGTTGTCGATCTTCATTACCGTCTAACTAGAATGATGCTCCTTAGGATTTCCTCCGGGTGTGCTCAATGTCATCCATGGCGGTGTTAACACTGTAAACGCGATATGTGACCACCCAGAAATCAAAGCCATTAGTTTTGTTGGAGGCGACAGGGCTGGGAAGCACATTTACGAACGGTATATTAATAATATTTCTCGGTCTTTGGCGACTAATGGAGAATTATAGGGGAACTCAGAACGGCAAGAGAGTACAGGCGAGTTCATTGCATAGTCAGATGTTCATCATCACTAACGTGCTATTCTTTAAGGCAAATCTTGGGGCAAAGAATCACGCTGTTATCATGCCCGATGGTTGATTTTGTTTCCTTCTTGGTATTCTAAATCTTCTCAAAGTCAGTCTGTAGCGAATAAAAACTTGGCACTCAATTCGATTATAGGAGCAGCTTTTGGAGGTGATTTTCAGATTTAATCCGATTGAAGTGACTTGAAATAACTCGTTATTATGCAGCTGCTGGGCAACGTTGCATGGCAATATCCGTCGGTAGGCTGATTGAGTCTTTGCCTTGGGACGTTTTCCATCATCATCTTTTTTTCAGTAATTCTTGTTGGAGATACTGAGTCTTGGCTCCCTGAGCTCGTCGAGCGCGCTCAAAAATTGAAAGTCAACGGAGGTTTCGAAGAAGGTGCCGATTTGTATGTCTTGAAGATTGAAACTGTTTATTATTCCTTTGACGAGCCGATTTTAGAGGTCCTCTGATTTCTCCCGCTGCAAAGCAGCGAGTCATTGGTCTGATATCGTCTGCCGAACAGGAAGGTGGAAAAATCCTCCTGGATGGTAGGCAACGCACAGTGCCTGCTTATCCTAGTGGTAACTTCGTCGGCCCAACGGTCATTGAAGCGTCCACCTCGATGAGGTGCTACAAGTAAGCAAGGTCTGTCTATTGCAACGCAGCACCCAATTTATCACCTTCCACAGAGAGGAAATTTTTGGGCCAGCATTGGTAGTCATTCGAGCATCCACCCTCGATGATGCGATAGACACCATAAACGAAAACAAGTACGGCAATGGAACTGCCATTTTTACTCAATCTGGGGCTACCGCAAGAAAGTTTGAAAACGGCGTCAATGTCGGACAAATTGGTATCAATGTACCGATTCCTGTGCCGTTGCCTATGTTCTCCTGGAGCGGCAATAAGGTATAAGATCTCTTATACCTAAGGAGATTTACTTAAAGACTGCTTTAGGCGAGCGTCCTAGGTGATATTGGCTTCTACGGCAAGAGGTAAGATTTCAATGTAAACCTTTTCAAGCAACTGATCGTTGCTTCATCCTACTAGTGGTATCAATTTCTACACCCAGAACAAGGTACGTAAAAGTTGTTGATAGACATATGCTTTCCACCTTTCACCCTTAACGTATTTCCATTTATTAGACCACGACGAGCCTCTGGAGGTCTGAGGATGCGGTTGGTAGCCGTGCTTCTGTAAATATGCCTACCCACCATTAACCAGCGAAGATAAAACACGTGTCAAGGACATTGTATCAATATTAGCGAGAAAAGTTGCAAGTGCCATGATTTAATTATCTATATTGCGCCGAGCACGGGATTCGACATTTCGTGCAATGTTCAAAGACCTTCTCAAATTTGTCCTAGAAAAGTAAAGACTGACAGATTCCTTGTACAGGAAGTCTTCGTAAAAGAGTACAAGATAAGAATAGTAAGGAACCGGATTAGCTTGAAATGTGTTCTTTTCACAGGATCCCACGACCCAATAGGCTTTGGTGCTCTCTAGTTCTACTCACAGGAGCTGGCGGAGATTGCTTTCGTCCACAGCAAGGATGGAGGCGAAATTTGAGAAGTTCGATTTTGCGATTTTTCGCAGAATATGGGACATATTGACCGATGACATCTAAGTACGGATTTCAAAGTTTGCTCCTGAACTCACCTTCTCCCATGTCAGGGTCCTTTCTGCATTGGGAATACATATATTGCTTCCCTCTGGTTCTCACGCGTCTTCCCATCTCATATCCTTAACACGAGGTCAACCGAGTGATGGGAGGGAAATACAGTCTCGAATCTGTGCTGGGGTGAGTTCGGCGCGTGAGTGTGCATGACATCTGATGATATCAGATATAAGTAGATATTGGTTCGCATTTGGAATTACAGTCCCTACACGTCCTTGGACCTGGCACACGCGGTGATGCCGCATCCCACGTGACACCAGCGCGTGTGGTTATTAACCTGCCCAGGAGCTCAAGCTCCGAGTCAGAGTTTTCTTCCCAGCCATGTCAGGGCCTTATCCTCGTCTATCAGCTAGTGACTCTTCTGCATCTGCAACACTGAACGCAATTGCTCTCCCAAAGGCTGAGCGGATCTCCGCAGAATGGAAGGGTACTAGCGCAACCGGAGGCACAACTAAGAATTTCATAGGAGGAGACTGGCTTGAGAGCAAGACGTCAGAATGGATAGATGTCGTCGATCCTGTTAGTCCACTGAACATCTCACATATCCATTTCTTCTGAGAGCCTTGTTCTGATCAGGCGACGCAAACTCTGCTCACACGCGTACCCCAAACGACCAGTGATGAGATTAGGCAGGCCGTAGATGCTGCAGCGCATGCCTTCAAGACATGGCAGAAGACAACTGTCCTAAGCCGTCAACGCCTTGTGTTGAAGTCCGTAGTTCGTCGATTCTAGCAAATATCATACATTGTTGATCAAGTCTTCCAGCCTTCAGCAACTCATTCGTGAGAATGCAGATGCAATCGCCAACAGCATCGTTCTGGAGCAAGGAAAGACCATTGCGGGTATGTGCATGGTTCTTCGATATGCTACCTGCTGTTCCAGATTATTATTCAAACTGGATTTTATCAGACGCTCATGGCGATCTGCGCCGTGGACTTCAGGTCGTAGAGACTGCCATCGGTATAACCTCTACGTTGATCGGAGAAAAACTCGAAGGTATGCTTTGTTCAAGATTTTAATGTGTTTTACTTCAAAGGTTGCTCTCTAGTCAGCAAAGACATGGACACTTTCGTCAGGAAGGTACCCCTCGGAGTATGTGCAAGTATCGCACCGTTCAATTTCCCAGCGTAAGATCTTGGAACACTCTTGTACTAGTGTGGAGCCCCTCATTCATCTTCTACGATAGTATGATCCCATTGTGGACCATACCTATGGCTGTTGTCACTGGAAACACTCTCATTCTCAAGCCTTCCGAACGTGACCCAGGTGCAGCTATGATGATTGCGGAGCTGTGTCAACGCGCAGGTCAGATGCAAGATGTCGATCTTCATTACCATCTAACTAGAATGATGCTCCTTAGGATTTCCTCCCGGTGTGCTCAATGTCGTCCATGGCGGTCCTGACACTGTAAACGCGATATGTGACCATCCAGAAATCAAAGCCATTAGTTTCGTGGGAAGTGACAAAGCTGGAAAGCACGTTTACGAGCGGTATGCTAAGAATGTTGTAAATTTTCTACAACTAAAGGAGATACACATAGAGCAATTCTGAGTGGGAAGAGAGTACAGGCAGGTTTATTGCATAGTTCAGATGGTGTCTGACAGTGTTAACGCACTATTCTTGAAGGCTAATCTTGGGGCAAAGAATCACGCTGTTATTATGCCCGATGGTCGGTCGTCCCCTTCCTGGTATTTTGAATCTTCTCAAAACTGGTCTGTAGCGAATAAAAACTTGGCACTCAATTCAATTATAGGAGCAGCATTTGGAGGTGATTCTCGGATTGAATTAGATTGAACCTCTGACCTCGACATTGATCGTTATTATGCAGCTGCCGGGCAACGTTGCATGGCAATATCCGTAGGTAGGCTGATCGAATCCTTGCCTTGGAACAATGTTCATCGACATCCTTTTCAGCCATTCTTGTTGGAGATACTGAGTCTTGGCTCCTCGAGCTCGTCGAGCGCGCTCAGAAACTGAAAGTCAACGGAGGTTTCGAAGACGGTGCCGATTTGTATGTCTCGAAGATCGAAGCTATAAGTTCTTTGACGAGCCAATTTCAGGGGTCCTTTGATTTCTCCCGCTGCAAAGCAGCGAGTCATTGGCCTGATATCGTCTGTTGAACAGGAAGGTGGAAAAATCCTCCTGGATGGTCGACAACTCACAGTGTCTGCTTATCCTAATGGTAACTTTGTCGGTCCCACGGTTATTGAAGCGTCTACCTCGATGAGGTGCTACAAGTAAGTAAGGTCTATTGCAACGCAGCGTTCATTTAATTCTCTCTCCCAACAGAGAGGAAATCTTCGGGCCAGTATTGTTGGTCATTCAAGCCTCCACCCTTGATGATGCGATAGACATCATCAACGAGAACAAGTATGGCAATGGAACTGCTATCTTTACTCAGTCTGGGGCTACCGCAAGAAAGTTCGAAAACAGCGTCAATGTCGGACAAATTGGTATCAACGTCCCAATTCCTGTGCCGTTGCCCATGTTCTCTTGGAGCGGCAATAAGGTATATTAAGGTCTCTCATATATAAGGAGATTTACTTAAAGACTGCTTTAGGCAAGCTTCCTAGGTGATGTTGGCTTCTACGGCAAGAGGTAAGATTTCGATGTAAACCTTTTCAAGTAACTAATCTTTGCTTCATCCTACTAGTGGTATCAATTTCTACACTCAGAATAAGGTACGTAAGTCTTATTGAAAAGAATATGCTTTCAACCTTTTCGCCTTTTCGTAGACCACGACAAGCCTTTGGAGGTCTGAGGATGCGGTCGGCAACCGTGCTTCTGTAGATATGCCTACCCACCATTGACCTGCCTAAGATCATACACGTATCAAGGACTTTGTAGCAATATTAAGAAGAAAATTGCAAGTACCGTGGGTTAGGAATTCAATCGTCTTTTTCAGCTATTGTGTCGAGGAAGGCATTTGAGAGTTTTGTGCATTGTTGAAAGACCTTTTCAAACCCGTCCTATGAAAGTAAGGACAGATCATTTGACAAGAAAGTGCCGTAACAGAGTAAAACGAACACTTCCACCATAGTATGGATCTGGAATAGGTTTGTTGTCCAAGTAGGAACCCCACAAACGAACATCGGCCGTGGAGTTCTCTGGCTTTACTCTGAGGAGCTGGCGGAGATTACTTTCGTCGGCAGCAAGGATGTGGGTGAAATTTAGAAAGTCAGATGTTGTAACCTGACGACCCACGCAAGATATGGGGACGTTATGCTTGAATATTGACGTAGCTCTGAGCGATCCAGTACAAGGTCAAACTATATCTATCCTCACCTTCTTGCACACCTGGACAGTTCTGATTTCATCATTCGATTTTTCCTTTTTCTATTGTTTATTTTCCACTGACTTACCTGTCATCAGGACCTTCGCCTATATGGTATGCAGAAGTACCACAACTATCAACGACAATGTTGATGCCGCGTGTTTTGGCGGTGTTTCTCAAGACCGCCTCGCCCATTGGGGACCGGCAAATATTTCCTTGGCGATGGCGAAGTCATTGAGTTGGTACTTCATCCCAGTGAAAAAATCGATGTACCCAAGCAGACGACCAAAGCCTTGATTTGGGGATCGGGACTTGACATGATTAATGGTTTGAAGGAACGGGAGCAGCGTGAACTCGGAATGCGATCAAAATGATAGGATCAAAATGACTCCGCGATCTCACAAGCGCCCACTTAACACTGACATAGGTTCTATTGCTCGGAGTCTCATACATGCCTTCACCTCCTATCTCCATCTTTTTAACTACGATTGCGTCTCAGCCGGCTCTGAGACAACGCCAAGGTTAGCTTTGTCCAGAGACGTGACACGGCTACTTATCAGGGTCATTAGAGTATTTACTGCGCATCCTTCAGGTCAAGAAGATCCCTTTCAATTCTTACGATCTAGCATCGGATGAATCTGCGAAACGATTATGGAAGAGGAGAGCGCCTCTGGGTGGGTTCTATACCCTCATCGCAACTCTCGAGACTACATAGGTATGATGAACCGCAGACAAACAACAACTGCCAGGAATCCTTGTTGGTAATCAGTTCCCCGGTGTACGTGCCTTCACATCTTCATATTCACGTGTTACTTATATATATATATATGCTGCAGACCTTTGCTGAATTGTGAGTGAATACTTGTTCGACACAGTCACCATCTCACTCGAAACCAGCGAAGATGCCGTCGAGTGTGGTGAATTAGACTCCTTTCTGCGCCTCAACGAGACGTGGAACGAGGACAAAGATCTACCCGTGATTCCCGCACAGCCCATCGGTGTTCCTGGTGCCGTTCTTCCATTGCAAATGACGCCAGAACGTCTCAAGAAGAAGATTCTTGCTCAACCGCCGGCCTACTCTCCGCTTAAAGACAACACAATCCCCGCTAATAAGCGTCAGGGTGAATTTGACGTCAGCACAGAGCTTGAAGGGTACGGTTTACAGGGTGTCAACGTTACCGAGGAGGAACTACGAAATCTCGTTGCGGAACTGGGACTCGACGGAGCAGAGGCGGGAGATTTGGCAAAGGAGTTGAGTGGTTCGCCATTGAAACCGTCCACGGTAGAAGGGAAGACTGCGAAAGAAGCGCCTGCCCAAACGCCTCCCCATGCTGCTTCGAATGAGAATTTCAAATCGAAAGCTGGGAACGTTGAAGAGGGCGAAACAGCGGAAGCGAGCGCATGATGGCACAAGCAAGGCTTCTGTACGATTAGTGAGGAAGCCCTCGACATTATCTAACAGGACTTCACGGCAGCTTGTAAATGTCTGCATTTTGGACCGGTTGGGTGTATCTGGTTCATCAATTGTAACTAGCTCGGATATTGGTAAATCTGTGGTGGATGGAATGAGACTTTACTTTGCTTTCAAAGAAGCCAGTGTTAGAGGTAATTCCTTTTAGTGGACGAGCTGGGGGTGGATGGAATGAGACTTTACTTTGCTTTCAAAGAAGCCAGTGTTAGAGGTAATTCCTTTTAGTGGACGAGCTGGGAAATTGCGCATATTTTCAATGATACTGACAAGTGTTCAGTAGAACCAATCTATACCATACTCGGATGGTTCAAAAACTGTACATGGTACAGAGTGAAGGAAACACGCACATTCGTGAAACGCGCCGAGTCATCGTATAGATTTCCATTTCATGACCATGAAGCCGCAAGACCCAACGAGGGAAGCACTGGGAAGCAAATGTTGGAAATTAACGATTAGCGTGTGCGAAGTAACTCCTCGCACATCCAGACTTTGGCGCTAGCAAATCCTGCCCGAGGGCCAACGTCATTCCTTCAAGAGTCCCAGAGATTTCCAGGTAACGATGTAGCCAGATATTAGGCTCAGCATTATCTGAACAATTGACAATTTTTTCGCACAGGACTTCTTAGGTTTGCCTTCGGGGTTGACCTTAGACCTTAGGGCCTCACATATTTCTGCAGCTGCAGTATCCATTGAATCAATTTCTTCATCATCTTTGACATGATCTACCAATATTCTTTCGCCTCTGACCAATTTCCCTGCAGATGTTTGACCTGCTACGAATGCAACCTTTCCTTGACCGAGAACAACTTTTTCTGAGTCTTAAAATGGCAAAAACAGAACGTCAGCTTCCTACCCTCAAACGGTTTCCATCGGCTAAAACCCGGGATTTATCTGAATAACGAACAATGAAGTAGCTGTGAGTTAAAACTCATGATCAAAATTGATAATACGCGATTTGCAACTGGCACAAGTAGAAGCGTTGTTTGAGAACAATGGTCGTGTTACACGGTCCACGGATTGTCAACAAAACTGCCATGAATGTGGGTCCCGTCTATGTAGCTAGAAGCCTTTAAACCGCATGTATTTTATGATCCCAGTCAAAAGTCTGAGTCAGATAGTCCATCTAGGGGTTTTGATGCACGTCGCCGAAGCGTATTTGATTTCGTCTTTACAGTTGGCATGGATTCGACCTTGATTCTCTGATACTGAGCGGTGTTCAGGGTCCGGGAAGCAGAGTGAAAGGAAGAGGACTTACTGATCTCCTACTTGTGCTTGTGCTCAGCTTGCCTCTACGTCTCAAAGAGAACCCTTCGTCAACGTCGGAACTCGAGGAAGATGGGGATTTGATCTCGACATTTACAGTTTTCCCTCTAGTATTAGAATCACTTCCATCGCTTGGCGCACGACGAAGCAAAGTGGGAAGTATGCAGCCTGCCAAGATGGATGATATAATGACAAGGAAAGCTGTCGCCGATATGAGGGCAAATGTTAAGGGGAAACGGGAAACAAGTCCGCTTGAGAGGAATTAGATATCTGAAACTCGTTGGAGGAAGCAACTCTACCGGATGCCGTGATGAACAACGGAACCTCTAACCGACGCGGATATTACACTGATCTCTCGTCCTTCGCCATTGCCTACACTTTTCCATTGGTCACGACGACCTACTTCGACGAATGCAACGATTGTAGAGGAACCTGGAAGAAACGACGAAACCATCGGTATGGTAACACCAAGTGTGCTGGGCTTTCTGCGGAAAAAGGATGTTCTGGGAAAAACGATTGCCTTGTTGAGGATATAAGAGCTCATATCACATAATTTCGCTAATTACTTACTGGACGGCGAACAGAGGTCAAAGTCTGATTAGATGTAGTGCTCAAAGTCAAGGTGGTCATGAAGTTTCCGAGAACATAATTAGATTCGATAGCAGGGATGCTCAAATGAACAGAGACGTCGTAGCGTTGTTGAGGAACAAGAAGAGGGAGAGTTGACAATGCGTAAGGAGGTAAGCCATCGCTACAGAGCTGGAGTCAGAAAAGCGCGACGAATCTGAAATATGACGTACCCGAATTGGAAGTGCAATGGAGACTCCCAGCCGACCGCAACATTTTTCCAAACGACGAAACCGGAAAAGAATGAAAGTAGAAGAACGAGGGGTATAAGGGCAATACAGATTAGTACAGGAATAATTTGGGGCGCAAAGGGACGAAGGTAAGAGGTAACATTGGTCGTGAGTCCAAGGAGGAGACGGAGTGGTGCATGCAGTACATTTGCAAACACTTGGTTGTGGTCATCGTCTTGAGCAGCAACGACGCCATTCTCCTGAGCTGTTGAGATGTGCTCGTTATCCATTTCTGGTGGAAGGGACCATATGGTCAGCACTGCAGAGGAGCTATATGTAAACACGTGCCACGGGCATTTTCTTTTCTCTCTCCGTGTGTGTCCATGCCCCCAAGTCCAATTAGACACCTCTTCGGGCTCCACCCGTCCTCACCAGAACTATCTCAGTACCTTGCTACAATCGCACCCCATGTTTCCACACCAAATTCAATGACTCCTGAGGTCAAATCATATTCAGACGTCGTTTATCTCAACTATTACGCGCTTGGCCTAAGTCTTCTCTTCACTCCTACATCGGGCTACAAACCTAAGACTGGCCTCAAACTATTCGAATTGAGCAACGACCAGTTAATCTTGGACAGTCTGGATATCTATAATATTCCGAAATCGTCGGTATCTGGTCCGCGATCAAGCGGCACATCTTCTCGGACAGCAGAGCTAGCATTTTCGACCTTCCCTTTGTATCCTCTCGTCCTTGATGTAGGCGGAGAAGTGAGCAACAAGGATGGAGAAGTACAGGCGCGTCCGTCAATTCTTGAAGTTACCTCAGAAACAACCGGGAAAGACTTTGTGCAGTATTTGGGAGAGCCTGATCGCAAGGGTGGAGGTGCAGGACCATCTTCCGGGTCGATTGGTATCTGGTGCGAGTGGAAACGGGACGGAATCATGATTGAATTTGGCGGAGATGAAGCTAAAGGGCCCCAAGCATGGGAGAGGGGGAAAGATGCTGTATGGAAGGTCATCACATTATTCTCATCGACATTGGACAAGTAACGCTGCCGTCGCTTTACTCGAATGGGGATGAGTCTTATGACAGTGGCCCCCTTTACCGAACTGATCTGTTTGTCACTATTCCCCACTTCCACGCAGCTGACACCAGTTACCACATGTTTGAAGAAAATATTTTTGCATGTGATTGTCCCACAACACATACTTAATCTCATCATGTTTCACTACCCACCATATCGACATCTTCGAGTGTATCTACAATGGCGACGCCTGAATCTCTGACTATCCTCAATATTAGTGGAACATACATCATGGTGCGATCTAAACCAATCTATCTCCTGATAGCATCTTCTCTGAATCTCTAAAATTCGACTTACCAGAACAAGGCAAAGAGCGGCAACACTGATGAAATACTTCGCTTGCAAGGCGTAGGCTGGTTCAAGCGCAAGGCAATTTCTGTTGGGACTGTTACTCTCAAAATCAACCATTACAAGGATGAAGAAGGTATCGAACACGTCGACATTGATCAGTAAGGCAATTCCTTGATCGTCTATCAAGACGTCGCTAAGAATTTCATTGTGAAGAACCTTGACTGGTGGCGTACCCGGGACCACTGAGACACGAACTCTGACCTGGAAAGAGAGATCCAACGAAGATCACCTTTTTGGAGCCGTAATCGGAAAGACTAGGAGAACGAAAGTAGATGTCTTTGACGAAGACTTTCTAAAGACAGGGTGGACGGAGGACACATTGGAACATGGTATCATCCAGTCCTATGTAGAGAGTGATACACCAAAGAGTGGGACAACCTGGATCGCTAATCAGGTACGTTCTCAACAAGCTAGTTTTGATTATTGTGGTAATCCTCATTTGCACTAGACCTGGGGAATGCAAGTTGTCGATGGAGAGAGAAGATACACAAGACACGTGAAATTTACTGGCCCTCAAGGGCAAGATATTGAATGCCTCCTGGTCTATGACTATCGTAAGTTTGTCGACACTCTTTCGCAGTATGTCCACTCACTTGGCCATAGTTGGGCCTCTCTGAGATCTGAGCGGCCACAAGTGAACGATGAACGTTGAACGTTGGACTCGAGATCTTCATGCATGCTCTTGTCAGGCTATCTTATCAGAGTCTGATTATCTTGTAGTCTATAGTCTAGATTGTTTCCCTGTCGATCGCTTAGTCACGATGGAATTCTATGATCTGCCAGTGTTTTGCTTTATGATACGAATCTCACACTACACATGGCTGAAGGCAGCCCTAGTGCGAGTGCAAGCTCGAGCTCCTCGCACAAGGTAGACCTGGCGCCCTTCTTAGACAACAAGGCACACGAAGAAACTATCGTTGAGCTCGCCGACCCTTCAGAGGAATCTCATGTTGACCCTGAAGCCGTATCGAGTCTGGATACAAGAGACCGATTTTTCAGAAAGCTTTCAACAGCACATCCACGTATTTCGAACACATTCTTGCGAATTGTTACCTATGTTAGAGGCCCGAGACCAAAGGTCGATTATCTGCCAGGTCCGTTTTCAGTGGTACTTCATGCTAGGAACACGAACTCACAGACATTTGCAGACCCTGCTCCATTGCTAGACAGCAATTGGCGCATACGAGGATGGCACATAAGCTTGCCTCTGGAATCTAAAACCCTGAGCCTAACTCGACCTCTTACAAAACCTTGGCTGTTTATCGTCCTTGGCGCTGCCTATATCATTGGCTTTGCCTTTTTCTCACGCGCGCAGTCGTTCCTCACTCCAGCATCTTCTTACATTACTTGCGACGCTGCCTACTGGGCATCAAATAACGGTTGCGGCCTGGATGGGGAATCCTGCGGGCCCTTCACTAATGCAACCCTAGACTTTCGTTGTCCAGCACAATGTGACAGTCTCATTCTTCAAAATCCTCGGACCGTAGGGGGCGAACAAGTTGCCTTCATACCTCTTATTGTTGGGGGTGGGGACGCACAGCATACCTACAGAGGGGACACCTTCGTCTGTGCTGCGGCGAATCAGCAGTAGGTACACGTCAAAAATAGCTTCTGACATATAATTCACATCTTTGTTCAGGGGTCTGACAACCAATCGTAGAGGGGGCTGTGCATCACTTGAGCTCGTCGGAAATTTCACTGGGTTCCTTCCTACAACCGGCAATGGGCTCACGTCGATTGGTTTCCCTACCGTTTTCCCTCTCTCCTTCAGACTTAGGGAAGAGCATAATTTATCACACTGTGAAGACAACCGCGATGCGGCGCTCGCGTTCAACGTCATGATTACTTGGATTCTCTTCGTTGTCCTTCGACCCAGAACCATCGTTCTATACTGGTGCCTTGTGTGCATAGGGTTCTGGCACATCACCCTCTTTTCTCAGCCCCGCGCTTCACCTCCCGTTCTCAGTGACGCATTTGGTACTTTCTTGCCCACGCTGTTCATAGCATATACCTTCTGGCGGTTAGCGTTCCGCTTCACTATGCCTGCCTTTTCCAAAACACCACTTGAGGCCTCAGTCTGGTATCTTGCGCCCTTTTGGGTTGGTGTACTGAACAATGTTACGTTTGATAAAATTCCGATAAGCCGTCTCACAGCGTCTGACCTGTCCAAACGGTCTGGTGCCATTACGGCGCTTGTCATCATCATCATTGTTGTCTTAATTCTGGCTCTTAACCAGGTTCGTGTCATGCGTAAGACGGGCTGGCTTCCACACTACCTGAAGTGGTACATCATTGGTGGCCTCATTGTTCTAGTGATATCCCAACTTCCAGGCTTGGAGCTCCGTATTCACCATTATATCATCTCTATGGTCCTGATTCCTGGTACTGCTTTCCCTACAAGGATGTCTGCAATTATCCAAGCATTCTTGCTTGGTATGTTTCTAAACGGAGCAGCTGCCTTTGGATTCGATTCCATCTTGCAGACAGCGATGGAGGTAAATTCCCGGTGTTATTCTTCTCAACAAGGATACTTGTACTGATACACCTTGATAGCTCCAACAGGATGGCCCATCTGGTTCTCTGCTGCCCTCATTCCTTACCAACTCGACCAATTACAATAGCTCGATTCCCCTTATGAATCAGACCATCTTTTGGGACGCATTGTCTGATTCGTGGGATGGATTTTCTCTTCTCGTGGATGATGTTGAAAGATATGTTGGGACTGCACTTAATTTTTCCTTGGGGGCATTCGATCCAGCTATCCCGCATTTCTTCAGGCTCGCGGTAGGTTACAAGCGAATACCTCTACTGACTGTCTTGGCTGATTTTGCCTTAACAGTTTACGTCGGGCGATGTCACCGGGGACTTTACCATGCCTGCGACTCTATGGCCAAATGGGACCTGGGTAGATCCGGCACCTGGACCTTCATGAATTTTCATTAGCTATGATATGACGCTTGGATATTGGATTTTTTTGTAGTATAGTGTGCTGTTGAATGGTCAGTGAGCGTGCAACAATAAAGATCAAGTTATCTCCTAGGCAGAAACAATCTTGTGCCAGCTGAAAGACTTGGGTGTGTAAAGTGTCAAAGTGTCCAAACGTGTCACTCGGACAGTTTGTCACTGCTCGGAATGGCTGATTTCCTTGGTGTGCCGATCGCGAGACCGTCTTCCAAGTGTCACACGCACAAGTGCCTGTACGATATATAAGGTTGTGTCCACATTGGCTCTTGTCATCGATATCACAACTATCTAGGGACCTCTTATCGCATGTCAAACTGCACGAGCTCATCCAATGAAATCAAGTTTGTGCACCCTGAATGCAAGTCGTATATTGCATTTAAAATCGACAGAGTCCTGATTGACAGCCTGGCAGACTTTATTCAGAGTGGAAGTCAAGATGAGTGGTTTTGCAACATCTGCACACCGCTGAACAGTGGGAAGGTGGGCTACATGACGCTCAAGATGGCACAGTACCATGAACAACATTCGGGGGAGCATGCACATAACGTCATCAAGATAGAACGGGAGCAATGGATGCTGGGTGAGCCGGATCCAGAGGCATGGGACGAACCACGAAAGAACGAATCTGGGTTGACTAAGGAGGAGATCAAGATGAGGGAAAGTCAGCTACATGTGGATCTGGTGCGGGACATGGTGCCGTTTTGGATTAGGGGCATGGAGGCGGCAGAAAGGGGAGAAGTGCTTCGCCTAGAAGAATTTCTGGCAACACTGGAGACGACATCGGGTTCGGAGACGAGTGGAGATGAGGACGGGTGGGAGACGGGGGGAGGCGGGTGGGGAAATGGGGAGGTAGGATATGGAAAAGAAAAATATTCGTGTTGGAGTGGAGCATACCAGTTTGTGGAAGATGTGGCGCAACTAGAAGCAGCAGACGAGGAGCGGAGACGACGGATGCACAATTTCTTCGAGGTTGGTGTTTACTTCCCCCACGCCACGCGACTCACGCTGTCCCAGATGCCAACCGACGAAAAGGTCAAAAAAATTGCCGAGGTCATTCGCACCTTGGTCCAAGTGACGTCATAGTAGTCTGTATCTATTCAATACAATTTACTGACCGTGAGAACATCTTTTTGTAATGCCTCCACCACTTCCGTCGTCTCTGAGTCCGCATATATGCATTCTGCCCTCCCAGGACCTCTCTGACCTTCTCACCTCCGCTTCTCTTCCATCTCTCCCACACATCCTCCAGTCCTTCTCTCCCTTGCCCCAGGGTATGTATCCCTTGACTCTCCAAACCCGTGTCCTTGACCGCCTCAATCAGTAACAACACGTACAACCTCCCTCGTTTCGGTCCCTCATGCATCTTTTGCCCTGAGATTCTCTGATTTGGCCGAGATTGAGGCCGCTTGTGCTGAGGATGAAGAAGAACGTGCTGTAAGGACAATAGACTGGATAGGTGCTCGCATCAACAAACGTTGTGCGAAATGGACCGAAGATTTGGAAAAATCAAATGACAGAGAATCTCACAGGACACCGTGGTGGGACGAGCTGAGACGTTGTACTGAAGGAGACCATGTTCCTTCCAAGACAGAGGGATGGAACCATCCAGTCGCCCGTACGTGTTGGTTACTTTTTACAATTTATATGCCCCATCCAATTCTTCCAGTCATACTTGCTGTCTCTACCACTGCTCCCAACCCGCTTCAAGCTGTTGCCGCCCTGCATTCTCGCGCCCCAGAGCTTCCTCCTTGGGTAGATACCAATATCCTCCGATATACATTGATCATACACCCGGAGAACTCCCCACTATCAAACGAAGAGTCGGTACCACTCTTCCAAGTAGTTCTTGACCTATATCCTAATACTCGAGATACCAGGGCAGGTGCTCTTTTCAATGCCGTCAAGAAGCAATACGGTCTACACAGCTACCTCCTCCCATTGGCCTTACCAACTCCACCTCCACTTCCCGTACCAGTCCCAGCATTGATACCCAGACTTCCACCACCTCCATCAACAGAGTCACAGAATCCGCCACCGTCAATGCCCCAAACGCCTCTCAGCCCCGGTTTAACCCCCGATCCCAGCAGTCTCCACACTATACGGTTGAACGAGAAAGATATTCAGCAAACCGCACGATTCACCCGTGAGTTCCTAGTAATGAGCCTACTTCCCTGGATGGAAAAGTGTGTTCTGGATTGGAACGAGACCGTTCGTCCCGTTTTTTTTTGTTTTTGGAGTGGTCCATTGACGTGTTAGACCAGTTTTCATCCACCCGTCGACTGCCGTCCCGCTTATTCTCTTCTACTCGTCGCCTTTTTGGCTCCCCTTCTTCTTCTCCATCCCCTTCGCACAATATGTCTTCTTCTGTATCATCGCTTCCTTCCAAGGCGGCTATGAATGCTTCCGGACAAGTCGTTGGCGGCTCTTCGGTTTCACCCTTACCTCAACAGCGTCGATTAGCAGAGTTCGCCACAATTCTCGGAGATTTGAAACTTGCAGTTAGTGTTTGGGAGGCTTTAAGGAAAGATGGGAAAGGTGGTTTGGTGCGTCCATCGAATAGGATCTATTGTCCCTCCAATGGAAGTCTTTCGCTCGCAGGATATCCTACCTTTGCTTTTATCCCCTTCGCCTACGTTACCACTTCATGCGGCCAATGCGCTTTCTGGGCTGCAATTGCAAGTATCTGATCCCCGCCCTCACGACCAGTTGACTGCACTCAAATATGCCGTTCGCTGGGAAGCAGGTATAAACACGGCTGATTTTCTCAACCATCCAGTAGAAGGAGAACGGTGGCTTGTATGGGCTGCAGGCAATGTATGTCAAACATGAATATCATGAATCGGTGTGCTAAAGCTTTCAGCAGTCAGAAGAATCACCTGCAGCTCTGTTGTTGGCACATGCAGCGTTCCTAAGCTCCCGAAAGCAGGCTAAGAGGCGGGCGGCTCTCTGGTACCTTTCTGCGGCGAACAGGCTAGAGAAATGCGGCATTGTGAGTTTATTCAAGATATTAGTTGTGTTCAAGGCCTGATGGTGGGTCAAGAAACCCTTGACAATGTTCTTCCTGCGTCGCGCACATGAATTGTACAATGATCGACCCCAAAAGTCTCTTTCTCCATCCTTTTGGGAATCTGAAGGACAGCCACCGCTTGAGATGGACGGGATCGATGCAATCATGTCGGGGATTGAGCATCCGTTAGGTATGAGTGATGATTTAACTTGTCATTTACTTTCCTTGACTCGTTTTCAGGTCGATTACTGTACACGACAGGCGATGTTGCAGGTGCTGTTCGCTTTTTCTTGGGCTTACTGAGAGGGTCGAGTGGAAAGTCACCATCGTACACATCGGCAACAGAAAACAATGGTGGAAGTAAGCTTCCGGGTACCGATAAAGTATTCCTTGATGATTTTAGAGTGGCATATGCTGTAAGCATCTGACTCTTCTGATAATACGCTCACTAAAATTGGTTTCACAGCACTTTAAAGCGACTTCTCCTGGGAGTAAACAACTAAATGACTTGGTATTACCTTTCACTTTCTGTCTCGCGCGACAAACCCGATTGCGCCTTCCAGGCGATATGCAAGACGGAGCAAGCGGTGTGTGGGAGTCTCGAGAAGAACGATGGAAGACGTTTTGCAAGTCTCAGGGCCGCAAAGAAGGGTTATCTGTCAGCGGCAAGGCATTGGTGAACGGTAGGCCACTTTTGCACTCTTCTAAAACTGACCTTCTCAATCTTCAATCAGAGATCTTTTGGGTTGATTTAGTCCTTCGGAATCCTCTGAATACAGAAGTCAATCTCTCAAACCTGACGGTTACCGTACAGGAGTCCAATATTAAAGATCTTTCTTCCCCCCCAACCTTTGCAGAAGTCGAAGTCATTGATGACATCGTCCTTGGTGCGAAAGAGTTGCGAACTGTAAGTTGTTTTGAGCATCTATAACAATATACATCAACATATTCCCAGGTCCCAATCTCTATTCAATCCTCCCGTGCAACTTCTCTGGTGGTCACTCATGTGACCTACGATTTTCTTTCCCTTCTTTCATCCATTGAATCCCTCGCTTCTCGTGGCCGCCGACTTCATGACACAGCTGCTCAGCGATTGCAGCCTACCTATGCGCCGGATGTCAAGGTCCAGATCGAGATTGAGGACATCGACCAGAAACTTCTTGTAGATTTTGTCGACGATGACCAGCTGGTTCTGGCTCAAGGTGAAAGAAAGGAGTTGAAGATCTGGTTTTCCAATTCAGGTAGCCGGCCAATAAACGAAATATGGGTGGTGGCTGGACCAGAGGATGAGATTCGGTTGGGTCAAGAAGAGGGGTTGCGTGAAGTAGGTGAGGTCCAAATCTCACTGAACAGATGTTGAATCCGAACTGACGTTTTGGAAAGACATCTGTGCAAGTACAGAAGTTTTCCAGTCACACAACTCTCTTGAATCTTCAAAGCCCTTACTCATCCCTCTCAAACTCAATCCCAGTGAAAGTTTCGAGTATCCAATCCAACTTCACGCAGAGGCGACTGGAAATCAGGAGCTCAACTTACTCTTTGTCTATCGAGAGGTCAGTCTCAATGTTAATGTCAACCAATCTTTCTCTCCTTACCAAACGTCGATGCAGAGCGAGAGCGAGAAGAACCAATTTAGATCTACCCGAATTACCAGATTCTATTCAGTCTTCAAATTGCTAGATGTTTCCACATCCTCACGACCACATCAATCTGTTGACCACTCCTTCCTTGTTCAGCTGGAACTTTCCTCTCGAGTGAATACCGATATTCATATTAAGCAGATCACATGTATGAGCCCGACTTGGATGTGTCGCCCTCTTGTCGAGCATGAGCTGTATGTTACATCCTTCTATCATCCTTCCTATGATGACCAATATATCCTTAGCGGAACGTTGGCGCCGCTCCAATCATCACACCTCCTTTTCGGTGTTGAACCATGGGATGCAAGCTCTCCTGCTCATGAGACCTTCAAGTTTGTATCAAGAAAATTGCAAGATGTATTGCACGGACAGCCCGTAGAGAATTCAGATCCTCTGCCAATGGACCTCCTTTGTTCCCACATAGCCAAGGTCATATTTCGTCTTTCAACACTTGAGAAATGCTGAGGCTGACACTTGTTGCTGCAGACTAAACAATCCATTTTAAATCCTAGCACGCTTGATTTGATTGACCAGAGCAAACGGAGTGCCATCACCCGTGCTTTGAACCAGTCACATCCTCATATCCCGCGCGAATCTTATCCTAGAATCTTTCCTCTCTACCATCCGGAATCCGTCGATTTCATTGTATTCTGGGAGATTCCCTCCCAACAACGCTCTGGGTATATCACTGTATCCGGTCTCTCCCTTGGTGCAGGGCATGCAGCTCTAAGTTCCATCATAGAAGAAGCGGAGAATGCTAAAGTCAAGCGAAGCATTTATGTCGAAACCCAACGAGAGAAAGAGGAAATCCTCGAAGCGATTCGTAACAGTCAGTGGAATTCCGAAATGAACCCGGCGGTGTTGGTACTTCAAGAACCAAGTACTACACATCATGACTTCACTCTCGGGTTCGTATTCTTGTCTCTATAAAATACACAACACTTCTCAACCCTTTTCACGCACATCAGGCCGTGTCGTACCTCAACAACAATGACTATTAGAAACTACTCCTTGACCCATAGGGTTCGATTTGTCCTCAGACTTGACACATCTTCGAATGCAACGAAGGCAAATCCTTCGTAAGTCAAACTTTTGCAGTTTGTTCGCAACAGCATCTAACAACTACGAAAGCCTCCTACCACCCCCCTATATAGGCCGGCTTACGTTCCGAGGAATGCTCTATCCTTCAAAATCAGCCGTCGTACGACCTGACCTGTGGATTACACGACCCGGAACGTATGGGTTCGGTCGGTGGAGTCTGGAAAGTGAGGTCCTGGAGACTTACGATACAACAGGAGAGAGTTATGACCGTGTGCGGCACCGGTACACTCAAGAATCATCGCCTGAAGACGCATCATTGTTTGTTGTATCTGACGCTTCGGCCTCTTGAGTCGATGGTATCGGTGTATTACAGTAACATTACTCATGCATGAGCGCATCACAGATTATTATTCTCGCTTTTCCTCATCTTTCTTCTCTTGTGCTGCCTTCTTAGCGGCAGCTATGCGCAGTTGTTGCTTTACTCGCACATTGAAAAATGTCTATTGATTAACGAGATATGAGCACCATGACCAGGCATGATCAACAAATGGAACTTACACCCAGGATAAATTGAACGGAGTTGAAGAACGGTACCCAGAGCTAAAGAAGGGATGAGCCCAAAAAAACTCAAAAAGAACAAAGCCAACACGAACATCCAGAGGGATAAATTTCTGTGCGATGACTAGTGTCAAAGGAGAGACAACCCACGACACCTGTGCAAGAAATTAGAAGATATTACTTGTCTGTCCATGGACGCAAAGCTCACCCGAAGCACAGGGAAAAATCCTGCTTTGACAGTCTTAATCACATCATCAACTGTCTTGGCTCCATTGATTATTGCCATAGATGCGAGGTAGACTAGTCACGATGTCGGTTTCAGTCGTACCGCGCGAATAGATATAGGTGCTTACCAGCAGATGTGATGGGCGAGATGAGCAAGCTATTAGCTGCGATTTGTCCAATCCTCGCGCCGGTACTGGTTCTTCCTGCAAATGCTCTCTGCAGTGAGCCCGTTAGATAATGGCTCATTGGTGCTGACACGAGGAGGCCGTAGATTGCCATCTTGAGCGCTTTCAAGTTGATATTGAGAGCTGCCAGTACGCGTAGGATGGGCGATGCATCCTTGACCGACCGCTGGACCGGTACACCTGCAATAGTGCTACCAAGAACTTCTTGCAAGAAGCAAAGGGTCCCTGCAACTACTTCAGTGGCTGATGCGGCGCGACCGGGTGACTTTCATACCTGTCGTGAGCGCCTTCGTGCGAAGCGGGTTAGCCGCAAGCTCTTTGAGGTATCTCTGAAGGAGAGGACTTGTTCCTATTGCTTGTACAGCGCTCATGGTTGTATCAGGGACAAGAGGGGGGGAATAATTATTTAAAGACTCTGGGGTTTGAATTTGATCATTGATGCAGTTCCGATGCATGCAGACATTATACCGGTTGTTAAATGCCGACTTCCGAGTCAGGGGCTTTTCAATCATTCTGGTATAATAATTATTAAAATGTTTATACATATAGCGGTCTATAAAATGCTGAGAAGTTGTCCTGAATCTACCTACTGTCGTCCCTTGACCCTGTGGGTGAAGTCAAGATTTGGTTGAGGACGATCACAAGTGTAACATACCAGATTTTGACGTAGTCGGCCAAAGACACCATACAAATGGTTTGCCAGACACCAAGGCCAATACGAGGGGTAACACCACGATATAACCCTTTGATGCCATTTTCTCTATAGATGTAGGAAAGAGTGTTCAAGATTGTCATTTTCTCTGGTCGGTTAGCAGAAGCAGTTCCTTTGGCCATGGACTGCATCTACAAACAAAAAAAGACTGTCAAGAGAGGTCCCATTGGAGATAACAAGACGGGTTGGTAGTACCTCGACGCGAATGACTTCAATGGGTTGATTCCAGGTGGCCAGGGCACCACCTATGGTGGAGGACAGAATTTTATCGAAGGCGCCCAAACTCTCAGTTTCTGATTTGCCCTTGATTTTTCGTATGGAAGTCTCCGCCAGACGAGCAAAACCCATACTTGGAAAAATATAAGCATGGTCAGCATGATTCACATGAGGAAAGGAGAAAATTCCACACCGTGAACCCCAATTAGTACATTGGCGGACGGCAACAGCATTTACACCCTTGTTCACACCAGCAAGACCTTCCCGACGGTAAATATCGGCAAATACCGCCCACGTTGACGGGGGTTTAACACCCGTGGCAGCAGTCTTATGACGCGTAATCTCCACAGTTTTCATACAAGTTGTGAAGCCTATAATAAAAGATGGTCAGAGTTGATCCAAGCGCCACGAGCAATCCAGATGCGTACCCATAGTTGCATAGGCTTGCGCAATGCCACCAGTCATTCCACCCAACAATCCAGCAAATGCAGGGTTTATACCAGCACCGAGGGACGCAGTTTCGACCTCTGAAGCCGTAAAGACCAGGACAGCACCTTTTGTAGAAGCCTCAATCCACGCCTAATTTACGCGTCAATTTGTAGGGTCTAGCGAATACTCTACACATACCCATGGAATAAGTCCCTGATAGTACCCAACAACACCGCCGCGCGACCAAACAGTCTTGCATGCCTGCCACATGGATTGAGATCGATTGGCGGCCATTTGAGTCTTCAAAACTTCTAATGGTTGACCGAGAGTAGTGACCTGGATTTGCGGGGTTAGTCGAGGGCTTCTCACCACCAGAAGAGCCAACTCGCCTCCTACAGAAAAAAAAAGAGTTGGGTCAAAACGTGGCATACGGCAGCCAAGGCACGTACAAACTAATAATACGTTGAGAATACACGCAGACACTCGTGAGTGGTTATTGCGCCGGATGATTCATGAAGAATACGCACCAAGTTCATGATAGCACCTTGAAACGTAGCAATGTTAGAAAGGTGAGGAAGCCAAAAAAAGGTGGACGCGTACCAACTGCAATGTTGGACCAGCTGACACCTTTCTGACCAGGTTCTTTCTGAATTGCCATTGTAGGGTAGAGGTAGGTGCAGGAGGAATGTGAGGAAAAAATGAAAAGGATCTGGGACCGAGTTTGAATTTGAGCTCTTGGGGACTTTTGGCGGAATCCCGTAGGGATCGGATATAGCCGACCCCAGTTGATTCCTCGAACCACTTTTTCAAGTGTTCGATATCTTCAATGCCCCTGATAAGTACATCAGATGCTACTTTGAAAATATATGAGGAAAACCCGAAAAAGTACCGTCAAAGGAGTACTTATGATTAAATTGCCTCGCTTTGCGTACATAGCAGAAGAAACGGAGTAAGAGCCCTCGACAAAGAAGTAGCGGACACCAGCTAAGTATTCTCTTGACGAATACAACGCCGCCGCGCATGGTCCAGGAGGTCAGCGCCTTAGTGGGTCTAGGGGTATTCGACGCACAGGAGCGCAATCCCAAGTCCACTAAAGTGCGTAATAACATTATTAGACACGGGTATGGCGGATGGGGTATTGGCGAACAGAAATGGTGTAGCATGTATGCATCCTCATGAATCTCGGCATGTAGATATTAAAGTATCATAATAATGTGTGTACCGAGGCGGTTGCGTATGAACTCGTATGTAACACAGTAGAGCCATGAATTCATAATAGGACTCGCAATGAGGTAAGGGTATGTAGTGAAGCGAGGACAATGTGCGGAAGGTCCATTTCCCAGACGGCAATTCCTTCAGGCAGCAGGTGGTTGATCGTTCATATGGAGGAGTGCGTCTCGTTCTTCTGTCAACCTGGTGCCGTGAGGCATTGAAGAGTCCGTCAATAAATTAAGCTCCAGACAAAGTTAGATAAAGTAGATGAAACCGAGGGTTAACCCAGCCATAATGAAACTCTTGAAACGGAAGAATCGAACATACCGAGTGATCTGATCCTGATTCTCTTCCTGATCCTGCTCCAGATACTGAATCTCCATCACCTTGCGCTGAACTTCTGCATTAAGCTCCTCCGCCTTGTGTTGCGCAGCCTCTAGCTCGTCTTTGAGGGCCTTTATGGCCTTGTCATGTTCTGCCGCAAGGTCGTGTACCTTGAGATTGTGGGCTTCGTGAAGCCTTTGGAGTTCTTCCTTGGTTACTCCTGGGGAGACTGGCGGAACCCCACCATTCCCATTCGTCTTTGCTGTTGCATGCTCGGATTCAAGAGATGTCCGTAAGGTCACGAGTTCTCCTTCCAAATCGGAGACCTTTATCGCAAGCTCAGACTTTTGCGCTACGAGTGCGCTGACCTCTTCGTTGTGAGCCGCACGAAGCTTAGTTATTTCCTCAACGCGTCCCTTGGCTGCCTCCTCGAAATCCTTCGCTTGATTGTTGGAGAGCTCAGTAAGTGAGATCTTTGTGAGACTGAGCATTTCATTGGCAGTCGCCAAGTCATCTTTGACAATAGATAGCTCTTTCTTGAGGCGCACAATTTCTTCGGCCTGCGCTGCAGAATCAGAGGCCGAAGAAGCAGAGGAGCGAGCGTCATCGCGCTGTTGCGTCAGGTTTTCAACCTCAGAACGAGCAGTCTCGAGACTTGTCTTTGTCTTCGCAAGATCATCTTGAGTGGCTTTGAGATCAAGCTTGAGAGTTGCGATGATTTTCTCGAGGTGACGGACTTCCGAATCCAGCAGATTTGCATGTTCTGTTCTAAGGTCTTCGAGAACTGATTGGTGAGCAACCTGTAGCTGCTCGATCGAGGCAGTCGAGCTAGCGCGAAGTGCTTGCAGTTCTTGTGTGTGCGCATTATCAGCTTCAGCCTTTAGCGCCAATAAGAAATGAATCTATATAAATGATACAAGACCCGTACCTTCGCGCGTTCGAACGCTTGTCGTAAAAGTTGGTGATGGTCTTCCTTGACGGCGGTGACTTTGGCGTTGTAATACTCCTCTTGACTCTGAATCTCGAGTTAATGTTGTGAAACCCTTCCATGGAAAAATTGGAAGCTCACCTCAAGCTCCTCCGTTATTCGTTTAATCTCTTCCGAGAGATTTGATTGTCTTGTCGTGGATTCCATCTCAGCTTCTGCAAGCTTGCGAGTATACCCTTGGGCAGATAACAGAGCGTCGGCTTTGGTTTGCTCATGAGCAGCTCCGGAAGCAGCTAACTCTGCTTTTAGGGCCTCGATCGAAGCATTGAGAGCGTCCTGTTTCTCAATTTCAGCCTTGAGTAGGATATCGTGTGCTCCCTTGAGTGTTGCGACCTCTTCTGCAGCCTCGACCTCCTTTAATTTTGCTGTCTCGTAGGCTTGTTCAGTGACTTCGGTAGCCTTGGCAACTTCGACCTCCAAAGTCTTGATTTGAGCCAAAAACTTCTCTCGATCCTCCTCGCTGGTCTCTTGGCTCTCCTTCAACTCCAAAACTTCAATTTCAAGCTCCGAAAGTTTCCCAGAACTCTCTTCTTTCTCTGCCTTCAACCCTGCAATCTGTGCATTGAGATCGTCTACGGAAGCTGATCCCGCTTCAAAGACTTTGATCTTGGCTTCCAATTCGTGAATCGCCACCGCATGAGCTTCTTTAAGACCATCAATTTCGGCTACAGCAGCCGCAAGTTCTGCTGATATTTTGACGGAAGCCTCCTGCTCAAGGGAAGCCTTTTCGGCGTTTGACGAACTGGTGTTCTTTAGGCTATCCAAGGTGTCCTGGGTTGTTTTGGCATGCGCCTCTAGGGCCTGGATTTGAGTTCGGAGGCCTTCGACTGTTTCTTCCTGTGCAACTGACGCTGCTCCCGCGGCGTCTACCTATACAAGGATGAAAAAGGCTAACTCACATCAAGACCATCGTGACTTACCTGTTGTTGCAGGGTCGCAATTGTAGACTCACTATATTGTCGCCCAGATTCAAGAGTTGCAAGCGTATCTTTCGCTTCTGAAACCTGTTTTTCCAAAAGTGACTTGTCTTGATCTAGCTGTTCAACCAGAACAATCTTAGATGCAAGGTTGGCTTGAGCAGCCTCCAAAGAACTCGTCAGTTCGGCGATTCGACCCTCCAGCTCGATCACGCTCTCCGTCTTCGCTGTGAGAGATTCAGTGAGATCTCCGAGCTGATGCGGAGATAAGTAAGGAAAATACGAGGGAAATTGAGTCATTCATACTTGGGTTTGTAAATCTTGCAAAACTTTATTGTTCTCTTTGGTCTCACGTATGGAAGACATGGACGTAGCGTTAGTCGGTCTTGTGGCTGAAGTGGACGATCGAGAAGGAAGAAGCTTGCCAGAAGTAGAAGCAAGTGGAGGTTTGATGCCCGTTGGCAGACTTTGCCTAGATGTCGAGGCACCTAATGGACGCTTGACACCCTCTGAAACCAGAGCCTTCGGACGAGCTGATGTTGAAGTCGCTGAACCCGTCGGAGAAACAGCTGATGGACGCGCAACACTGGTTGAAGGTGCGGGTTTCGTACTGGCTGCAGTACCGAGTTTGGGACCAGAAATAGTTGGCTTTGAGCTGGCAGAGCCTGAGATAGTTTTAGCATTTGTTGAAGCGGAAATTGTCGGTTTCGACATCGGTGGTGCTGTGGGTTTTGCAGGGGCGACAGATAACCTTCTACTTGAAGCAGTCGCCGGGGGGCGTGAGGTTGCGGCCATAGGCGTCTTGGAAGGAGCTGCTGCAGACGAACTGGTAGATTTTGAAAGAGCGGGTGCGACGGAGGGTCTGGAAGACTTCGAGTCAGTGCCTGCGGGCTTTGTAGGCGGTGCCTTGCCAACAGCACCAGTACCAAAAGTTCCGGAATTGATAATCTGGAAAGTACACTCGCTTACTGTATTTCACTGCGAGGAGAAATGGGTTGAGAACTACCTTCTTCACCAGAGGAGTTGGAGGACCACCGTTAGACTTGCCCGACACAACTTTGACCGACGGAGGATATTTTGCCTTTGTCGGAGCTTTGGAACTTGGAGAGCCCGCGTGGGCGGTAGTATCCGGATTCTTGGTTATGCTAATAGGCTCCTCAACCACGTTTCCAGTTGCAGGATCTGCGATATCAAGAAGCACAGCGTCGCCATTCGAAATGACATCAACTGGCTGGTCAGCATCATCCGTCTCGACAACATCGTGGTCACCATGAAGGGAGGTCTCGTTGTGTGCGAAGTCAGTAGACTCCAAGGCACTCTCCGAGTCTGCAACATCGTCGGGTGCCATTACTGTGATCTGTGTTTCAGCCTCAGACATGTGGAGGAGGGTGAGGTTAAAATAAATAAGAGTGGTGGCGAGCCGCCGCTTGGATTGAGCCAATCACAATACGACAACAACAGACGCGTCGCGATCAGAAATCGTTATTTATCTAAGTACATAATAATCATTCTGAATTTCTAGTTTTATAGTACAGTAGCATACAAATTCAATGCGTTGAGAGCAGGTTCGCTCAAAGAATTATGATTGTAACCAAGGACTGACACCTGATAATTGAATCGTTCACAATGTGATCGCATGTTTGGCAAGGATTCGAAAGAGGAAAACCTACCGAGCCAGGTTCCACGTTGAAATGAGTTCCTGACACGTTGGTGAGTGTGTAGAAGTACATAAAGGGGTGGCAACTGCATGTACCGAGAGCAAGTGGAAAGTTAATCCAGCGCGAGATGAGGACGCGATTGAAGTGTCCGTGCGCCACGATCATCACATCCCTTGTGTTGAGGCCTTCCTCTTTATATTGCCTATGATATTCCCGAACCTACAGGGAGCTTGTGACCGCGAAAGACTCCAGTACACTAGCCTTCTCACCTTGGCGATCACAGTATCTACCCGCGCCTGCATTTCTGCAACGGATTCTCCACCAGGGCAACTAGACACGTACGATTTAGATCAAGACAATTTACGAGTTAACGAATCCACCCATCCGCCCAGATGGTCCAACTAGGATCCTTCTTTTTGATCTCAGAGGACAGAAGTCCCTCATACTCGCCTGGTCACCATGATAAGTATAAACCCTACTATATTATCCACAAAGTTCACCGTAGTCCCATTCTCGAACCTCTTCGGTCAGAACGTGGTGCGGAAAATCTGGCAATTGATCGAATAAGAGATGGAAGGTTTTATGTGCGCGTTGGCGGGGCGAAACGAAGACAGTGCAAAGATTTTTCGGATCAATAACCACTAAGTGAGATAGTCGATGGCTTTAAACAAGAGAACTGGCGGGATACTCACGGCCATCACCAACTACCTTCAATGCTTGATCAAGGACCTGTTGTTCTCCTTTGGCGGTGAGCGGGATATCTGTGCGACCTGTCTGATGGCGGATTCTACCCCTGTATCTTTGAATTCTTTTTAGGCGAAAATAAGAGACCTACATGCCGTCTAATCAAAATCAGATTAGTATGCAAGGGATGTATCACCGAATAGACGAACCCATTGAGTGACCATGCGGTTTCGCCTGATAAAAGAGTCAAGACCGTCAGTCATGTTCTTGAAACATCCAGTTAGTATACCGTGACGAATGAGAAACAGACGGGGCATAGGACGCGACATGTTTTGAGAGATAATAGGAACCACTCTTTATACTAAGTTGTATACAACGAAGACTGGATCAATAGTATTCTGGTGCTGAAATGCGCTCATTCGCTCGTTGAAACGTTGAAAGGGGAGTACTTTATTTACGTAAGTATTTACGCGTGTTGAGTCGGACATGATCACGTGTAAACGAACCATGGGTCACTTGGGGCTGGCAGTGGAACAACTGGAAAGCGTAGTATATAGCCGCACCGCAATCTTAGTGAGCTCAGCCAGACGTGAAATAGGCTTCCTCCTGAAAAGCTCGGTATTTCTGCTATATCTCTTTATACGTGAAGACGATCTATCTCAGCTTCTGATACCTTAACCTCTCCTTGCCACGTGCGTCGACACGTTGAAAATCCCGAGATATGTTCGACGATTGTAAGTTGTATATTGGTGGCCTCACTTGGTCTAGATGTAACAGATTATAGATGTTGAACACTCCAGTAGCTCTGTAGTCCCTGTTGCTGTTGCCGCTGGGGTGCCTCAGCTACAATATGAAGGATTCGAGCCTTTGGCAATCGAATCCGGTGACCCTCACGCGGAACTTGAAGGGGTCCACTCGGTACGCAACAACAGCCATCTTAAAACGATTTGACGATTGAATTTTATTCTTTAGACGGGGAAATTTGATACAGGTGCCTCCCATGCACCTATATTTGATATTGGACGCGTCCAATATGACTTCCCCGCTCCTCTTGTCGCATGTGTTGTGTCGTCAGACGTACTAGCCATGGGCTTCTCTTCCAATCTGCTCGTTCTCATAGAACTTTCGCATGCGGATCAGGTCATTAAGATTAAGATTCCACGAAAACCAACAGAAATGACAATGTACAAATTGTTCATGGATCCTTCTGGGCGGCACATTGTAGTCACTTCTACTCAAGGGGAGAATTGGTATCTTTATCGTACCTGGAAGGAGCCTAGACGGTTAAAAGGATTCAAAATGGCCATCGAGAGCGTCGCATGGAACAAGCCTGCGTTGCTGTCTACGTCCCACTCGACATCCACGCGAGAGATCCTTATTGGTGCTAGAAATGGTACAATATACGAGGCGGTATTAGATGCCGAGGAAGACTTTTTCAAGTCTCAAGAACGATACCTCCAAGCCGTCTTTTCGCTCCCCGAACGTCACCCAATCACCGGTATTAAATTCGACTTTTACCCATCAGGAGAGCCGAGAAAAGCACTGGTTATTGCTACCACACCCTCTCGTATTTACCAGTTTGTTGGTGCCCCTGACAAAAGATCTGACGACGGTGGCCGTGTTTTCTCTGGAATCTTTAACACATATAAGGAGACTGTGCCGAGTGAGTATTGACCAACAAAATCACGATTTTCTCTGAATTGGCTGTAGAAATTCTTGAACTGCCTGGAAATCTCCAGCAATCAGAACTCCGTTTCTATACTCCTAATGCTGACCAGGGCATGTCTCTACCGAAGACTTTGGCATGGATGACAGGTTTGCGTGCCACAACATCTGCTTTTCCATTGAAACTAAGTCTTCGTTTACTAGGACCTGGTATATACCACGGGATCCTGAATTTTGAAACCAAGTCAGAGGATTTCATCGATAACGCAGAATTATTGCCGTATCCCTCGCTAGTGCCTCACACTGATCCAGAAATCCCTCGCTCTATTGCTCTGACAGAATTTCATTATATACTTCTGTACCACGATAGAATAGCAAGTATTTGCTGTCTCGATGATCAGCTCAAGTACGAAGAGCCTCTACCACTGGTGAGTGGGAACCATCTTGCCTAGATGATTAATCCATAATGAATTCTGCCATTCCAGAGGCCTGGGGAGCAAGTTCGAGGCGTTACTTCTGATCCTGTCCGAAGGACTTACTGGATTTATACCGATCAATCTTTATTTGAACTGGTTGTAGGTAATGAAGATCGCGACGTTTGGAAGATATACCTCAAAAAACAGCAGTTTGAAACAGCGTTGCACTTTACGAAGGTATGCCGTACTGTGTGATGCCACATTGCTCTACAAGATGCATGATTTCTTTAGACTGCCGCGCAACGGGACCATGTACTTTCTGCTCAAGCGCATGCATATTTTTCGGATGGCCGTTACTTCCAGGCCGCACAATGCTATGCTCAGTGTTCCACTACGTTTGAAGAAGTCAGTCTCAAATTCCTCGATGCTGGCGAACGAGATGCCTTGAGGTCGTATCTCATTTCAAGACTTGAACGAACGCGCAAGGGGGTACATCAGAGCATCATTTTATTTTGTGCCTGTCTTAAAATTCTCAAGATAGGATTTCACGCAAAGGATGATGTTGGCTACCTGGCTGGTGGAATTCTACCTCAGCAAATGCAACGAGTTAGATGATATTGTTGCCTCAGAGTCGATTTCAGACGATGTCGACAATCTTCGAACTGAACAAATTATTCTTGAAGATGATCTTCGACAGTTCTTCGATACTTATAAGGTATGTGACGGCGGAATATATGTCTACCAAACTCTTACTTATGGAACTTTACAGCACAATCTGGACCGGAACACAACTTACGAGCTCATTCAAAACCACGGAAGAACGGATATGTATTTATACTATGCGAATGCTATTGGCGACTATCAACGGGTTATCGAACACTGGATTCTCGAAGAAAACTGGCTGAAGGCGATTGAAGTTATCAGCCGTCAGGTATATCATTCTGCTTTGCATTTTCATAATTCACACTGATGTGGTCACAGTCTGACCTTGAGCTGTACTATCGTTTTGGTCCTGTTCTCATGCGACAAGCTCCAAAGGAAACTGTCGACTCCTGGCTAAGACAACCATCTCTTGACCCTTTACGTCTCATTCCTTCTATTCTCCAACTTCAGCAAACCCCACGCGATCCCCTAACCCCTAATCAGGGCATTCGATACCTTAATCATCTCGTCTTTGAGCAGCACAATGCCTCTTCAACTGTTCACAACCTCCTGATCACTTTCCACGTTCCTCCACCGTCGTCTTCTGTATCTAACGCCAGCATTGATGATGGTGCTCTTCTTCGATTCCTACAAACAGCTCCCTGCGATCCGGTCACTGGCAAGCCTTACTATGACCTTGACTATGCTCTACGACTTTGCAAGAACAGCGGCCGTACGCAACCGTGTGTTCACATTTACTCCAAGATGGGACTCTGGGAGAACTCTGTCGACATGGCTCTGGAGAAGGGAGATCTGGAACTAGCCAAGATAAACGCTGACATGCCTGAGGAAGATAAGCCATTACGGAAAAAATTGTGGCTTAAAATCGCCCGCTATGTCGTACAAGACAAGAAGGATATTAAAACGTACGTCATACTGAATCATTACTTATCTTGTCTCGTGAATAAATCTCTAGGGCTATGCGGTTCCTTGAAAATACTGACTTGCTGAAAATCGAGGACATACTGCCATTCTTCCCAGATTTTGTCGTTATTGACGACTTCAAGGAAGAAATTGCTCACGCCCTAGAGGGCTACTCAAACCACATTGAGATGTTGAAGAGTGAGATGAACGAGGCTACACAAACTGCTGAATCAATCAAGCAAGACATAGTCGCTCTCAAAAATCGTTTCGTGACTATTGATGCTGGTGAACAGTGCTCTGCCTGTTCTCGCCTGCTTCTTAGCAGGCAATTTTATGTTTTTCCCTGTCGACATTCCTTCCATGCTGACTGTCTCATTACGTTGGTATGTTTTTTAACCTCCCCTGTAATTTCTCGGCTAGGCTATGAACTTGGTCCTTTAGGTCAAGGAATACTTGCCCGCCCCTGCTTTGCGGAAGATTATTGCCCTCCAGAACAAGTTGACTGTGGGAAAAACAGCTTTGAACGGCCAATCAGTTGTGTCTCCTGGTCAAACCAACGGACTAAATCCTTCTCATCAAGGACGCGCGCTTCTGTCTGCTAACTTTGGCGCTATGCCCAACCCTTTACCGAATGGCGCAAGGGCAGCAAATCTTCTTGGGCGAGGTGTTCTTACAGCTGGTGACCGCTTACGGGACCTAATCATACCTGATGCATTAGCAGCCCTTGTCACTGCACCAGCTTGGATGCCAGGAGTGGGTGGTGGTCAGCAACCCATGGTTGACGTTGACTCTGACGAAAAGACGGAAAAATTGCGAGCAGAGCTTGAGGACGTTCTCGCAAGTAGCTGTCCCTTGTGTGAGGGCGTCATTGCAGGATTGGATACACCGTTTGTAAAAGATGGGGAAATCGATACAACATGGGCACTGTAGCGGACGTTTCATCTCCACTTCATTATTATCAATCGGACAGCATGTATATTTATACAATGGGATATACTCAAGGAGAAGTAAAGCAGAACTGGTCAACCGTTGATCTTCTTCGTCCGCCCTGCTTTTCGGCGTAATCGCGCTGCTTTTCTTGCACCCATCTGAGAAATATTGAGTACAACAGTTTGATCAGTCAATGGAAGAGCTGACCTTTGCCTTGTCTTCTTCTAGTCTTTGCCGTTCTTCGGCTGCCTTCTTGCGCTCCTGAGTAATCTGTCGACGCCTGGACGGTATTTAGAGTATTTCGAGACTCGAGAAAAGAAAGCATTACCTCTGAATCTCGAATTGTTTTTCTTCCTTAAGTTCAGCCTCTAGTTTTTTTATAGAGAGGGTTTGTTGGGTTCTTCGCATGCGGTCGTCCCAGCTTTTTGTCTTTACGCCTTGGGGTAGTCGAGACCGCCTGGGATGGAGAAAACGTCAGACTCGTTGTTAAAGACTGCGCGGGACATACACAGTAGCGGATTTTTGAGTCTTCCAGGACTTTCCTGAGACACGGCCATTGGACGAGGAGGCGAGGGAAACGACTTGGGAGTCCATGAGAAACGAGATCTGCTTACGTGATTAGCAAGAGGGCCGTGTTTCCGTCGCTGTCGCTGTCGTCGTCGGCGTCGTCCCTAGGGTCGTCGTTACTTAGTATCTTGATGGAAATCAAGAATAAGTATGTGAGAGCACACGATAGCCGAATTGGACATGTTTGGAATGCAAAAATCGAAATCAGATGAGATTGAAAAAATCGGGAGTTGGCAGGAACAGTGTCTGCTCGTCGTTCTCGTCGTTCTGCTCGTTGACCTCGCCCAGTATGTCAGGCTCCAGGAGTGCCGAGCCCAACGTCTTGGGTGGTGATCACACTACTTTCAAAGAAACTTCCGCTTATCAACTTCACTCCCCGACCATATCCACCTTTAGTGCCCGCTCCAACCGCGAACGCTTGAATGACCCCTCTGCCAGTATGCTAGACCTCGACGACGACCCTCGTCTGTCTGTCGCGTCTGACGCCTACGATGACGAACAACCACCCCCGGACAGTAACGACCTCTCTCATGATAATGATTCATTTCACAGATTGAGCTATCTTGGCCCCAACCTACGCTTCCACTCTCGTGCTCCTTGGGAAACAGATGATTCTGCATTTGACAACGACGACGAATCCAGTTACGGGATCTTTAACTCGTCCAAGAAGGCACTCGGTTTCAGTAATCCCCGCCGGCCCAGCGGCGAGTCGACTCGTTCACAGGCGAAATCCAAACAATCGTTTGAAACAACGTCGTCTCGAATATCCTACCCAAGGGGCGCCTTGTAGTATGTGTACCTCGCTGGTATTTAGCACCTTTCGTTGACTCTGTTACCCTTGTACAGTGCCTTGGCCCAAGAAAGCCTTTCAACATCGTCATTGGGGGCGACGACGGCCGCTCCTGTCCGTGCCGAATTCCCGCTGAATCGTGTACGGTCGGACTCTCCAAATAACATAGCCACTCACTCAAATCACTCTCCTTTGACCAACTCTATCCAACATGAAACTTCGGATACCCAACCCTCCCCTACCTCTCACCATCGCATCGTGTACGCTCCGAATGATTTTCACCCTTACGCCAACCCGGACCTCGTTCTCCAAGTGCCCGAAGAACGCCATCACTTGTCACCCAAACAAAGGCTCTCTCGAAGTGATTCTGTTGGAACTGTAACGGATTCTATAGCTCACAGCGCGCTGTCGAGATCTGAGACCAGATCCACATTAGCCCCTCCCCCTTCCATTCTATCAGTGAACGCTCGAAATCGTGCCTCCGCTATTCAGAGCAAGGAAATTTCGTCGCCTATATCAGTTATCAACAACCTTCATTTTGATTCAAAATTTCATTCCAATGAAGAGCCTTTCTTTATGCACCCACAGCCTGTTGTGGAAAATCTTCCTGGATGGACAGAGCGGGTTGTTTACCCAGGCTTCTCGCTTATATCACTTGAGGAAGCTCGCGCACGAAAGCGGAGTGCCACCACCCAGCCAACTGTTCCCCTCTCCTCGCCTTCGAGCTCGTCTCCCTTGTCAGATATGTCGCACACAGACGTTCACAACTTGGATAGCAGACGCTATGACAGAGAAGACGGTGATTCTATCCCTTATAGTCAAACAGCTAGAGCCCGATCTGTAAGTGCTGGCGCCAAAGCCAAGGTTGCCCTCCACAGTATTGTGGGCGGTGGACAAACAAAGCTCGAAGCTGATGCCGGACACGCAAAGGTATTAAAGCATAGGAAAAGTGGGTTTATGAGGTTGTTTAATGGTGGGCGTGGGCAAGAGAAAGAGAAAGAGGAGCAATCACCACCTCCCCTTCCATCGCTGTCTCCGCCCCTCAGCACAGCTCAGAAAGCATCGAAAGCAGCAACATACCGCAACCCCGCTTCGAATCCTTTCCCATCTCTGGCAGCACCTTTCTCGTCACCTGGACAAAGTCCATCTCCTGTAGGTGTTGTATCACCTGTCAAACCATCGCCAACCCCCAAACGGCCCATTCCGCCCCTGTCGATTAATACACAACCACAGAGCGCTCGGCTCGCGGCGAAAAATGATGATTTTCAGACGCGCACAGCACCATTTATGAATGTCCCTCAGCCCCCTTGGTTAAATGATCCCTTGCCGCAGAGCGCCCCTGCAAATGTGTCCGATTTCCCTGCGCTAAAATTACGACCAGTTTCGACGGCCTTTAGTGTCCAATTTGGCGATCACAACGTTCTTCCGGGTTGTAGACCATCACTAGAGACGGATGCAAGTACTCCTGCCTCCTCGACCAGAGTCTTCTCCCCTCTAACACCCGGTTCGGCCAGCCTGTCCGACCGCTCAAGCAACGTCCCTGAGCTAGCAGCAGCAGAGACACACCTGGTTTCCGAGGACCAGTCTTCTGTTATCAGCGCTTTGCAAGAACAGATATTAAATGCAACGCGTGGGTGGCAGCAGCAGATATGGGAACTGGAGAGTCAAGTCCGAGATCTAAAAGCTGAGGTTGACGATCTGCGGAAGGATGAGAGCGAAGGCACCTTTTGCTCGAGTTGTGGTAGGGGCCGTCGTCCCAAGGTCGAGAACAGCCCAAACCCTCCAGCTGGTGGAGCACAAGATATGAAGACCCTAGGTGTTCTCAATCGGCCCAGGGCTCGAACTGGGACTTCTTCGCGCTTTGGAAGTACACTATCGTAATTTTTGTCTTCGACGCCCTTTTGATTATTATTTGGACTGTATGGAGACACGTCCGTTCCACTCATTGGCCTATACCAAATTTTCTACCACGTTACCAAGCCCCTTTTGGCGGCTCCTAATCCTTGACTATTCTGCTTGTGTATACCAATTCAGATACCACCTACTCATACTACCAACTACTTTCTGGATCTCTCTCTGTATATATTTGTGTTATATTTTTGTACAGCGTACCTTCTCGGGCTGTCCTTGGATGCCAAATCACTATCATCGAAACTGGTCATATCATCATTATGAAGAGAAAAAGTCCTGATAATTGTGACGCTCATTCATCATCAGCTCCAATAAGCCACCCGATGCCCTTGTTAAATACACGAGTTGCCTGCGCAGAAACGTCTTCCCCGTCACTTTTGAAGAGACTGCTCGTGCGAGATCCATCTTTGTCGGATGCTTGAGATGCTCGACCAACCGAGAAGGGAAAATTGGCTGTGACGCTTCGAAAGGTTCGACTGGCAAGGGCTGCTGCGTCAGGAGTGCTCAGCAAAGGAGGTGAAGGCATGTGAAACTCTTGTAAACGAGCTCGCAGAGAAGATGCAACGCTCCCTGGAGCGAAAGTGCGCTCCCGAGAAGCTGAAGCAGCAATTCCCTTTTCGTTTGTGGATAAAAATCTTTCTCTCCGGAATTCTATGTCTTGTTTCGCCAGTCGACTCCACGAAGATAAAATGTCATGTATTTTTTCCGGAGGACAGAGTTCCAAAGCCTGTCCCAACAAAGAAAGCTTCTTGTAAACGTCTTCAAATTCGGGCTGCCTACCAAGCTGGAAGCATGCGACCCAACAAACTTCGCTAGCTTCAGTCACCCAATGATGGTCAGGAGATGTCACATTACGAAGGTTGCTGACCCTTTCAACCATTCGCTCGCTAAGTTCGAATGCGCGCGAGAAGTCTTCGGCCTGAAGCGCCGTATCGCCCAACATGGCAAGGGTTTTCACTTCGGCAACTACATCATCCCTGTATCCAAGCTTATGGACCAAGTCGAGGATGACCTCGCTATGCTTGTAGGCGTCATTGTTACTAGAAAGAACGCGGGATATCAAGGAAAGACGGTCGCTTGTAAGACGTATCTCAATTGGAGAGATCGGAATTCCAGGTCGAGAGAAAATATTGAATGAAGATATGCGGGAGGTTGCTTCGATGAACTCTTTTTCTCGAACTATACGGTCACTAAGCTCCGGTACATCCAGACTATGGAAATTAAATGAGAACTTGGAGTGGGTATGGGAAGGGAAATCGATCACCAGTCATAAGCGAGCTTCAAGTCACCGAACTTGTAATTTCCCGACTGAGCATTATCATAAAATTCGCGAGAACATTCTAAGCATATGTCCTCAATTTTCAAAGTATCCATTGAGAATTTGTGCGACGAAGAACGCAGGATGTCCTTGGCAATGTCAAACCCTGTAAAACAACATCAGAATTGTGAGATTCATCAAAAGTAACAGAAGACTTACTCCCGGTGTTCAAAAGGCCACTCAGAAATAGCTCCGACACCTCATCTCTCGTAAGAAGTCCAAAAGCCCCAGGAAGACCAGTGTCTCCTTTACCCGTTAGTTTCAGCATGTCTTCCAGAAGCCATTCCCAGTCCTCTTTAGAATCAAGCTGGTCATCGGATCCTCCTGCTCGGCGTGCCATTCTATTCGCCCAGGCACGTTGTTCCTTGATATTACCATTGCTTTGAAGGAACCAGCGCAGTGGTGCAGGCACGCTCCATCGAGAGAGAATTTCTCCAGATTCCAGATGGACATCTAAGACGTCAAGTGCGCGAGACAATGAAGGTATTGAAAGAGGTTTGAAGAAGACTAAAAGGTCATAGGCGGTACATCGAGGGTGATCTGTGGAGGGTGTGACAAACGCCCCAAGAGATAAGATGGTAGTGTCCGTTATATCCTCGTCGTTGTCCCCGTCCCGAGGTAGATCCCAAGCCGGGAGACATTCAAAGATGCGGCTCATTGTTGACCATTCATCCAAGCTATCACTGCCATATAAGCACGCGAGCGCAAGACGTGCGATATCCTGGTCGTCCTTTATCAAGCGCTGGGAGGTGGGCAACGTAGGTTTAGAGGCTTCAAAAATTGCTGCCGTGATGTTGAACGGTGCTGATAGGATGTATTCATGAAGCAGGCGATTAGGAAGTTCTGGATCAGGTACTCCGCCTCGTTCTGCACGAGATTCGAGAACGAAGAGATACGGAAGTACAAGACGGGATATATCTTTTGATATGGATTCCGGCGTAGAATGAGCAAGATATGCATGTACCACTGCAGATGGCTTCATGGAAGACCAACGATGTAGAGTCCAATCGTCTTCAACACCCGACCCTTGAGGGGCGTCGTAAACGAGGCGAGAGAGAAGACTCAACTCCTCCCCGATTTCATCGAGATCAGGAATACCTTGGGAGGCACCATACTGAATTGTCGCTAACGCAATGTCGATTAAGCCAGTCGTGTTTATGATGTTGTCGACGCGATATTTGTACCATTTTGAGAGATCATCGGCAGTAAGGAGAGAGCGAACTAACGAATGGTTGAGAGCTGGTTCCAAGCTCCTGGTTAGGGTCACTGAAGGAACTTCCTTCAATGCTGTTTGAACCCAACTTAACTCTGACCAATCGTCCTCCACCCTCCAAGGTTTGTCAGCCAAATCTAGTTCCGAGTTTGAAGAAGGATCAAAGGCTGGAAGTAGTTCGCAAAATTTTGTTGGGTGAACATGCTCGGGCACACTGTCCAATATAGCTAGTCGAAGGGGCCATAGAAGAAGTCGATGTCGGCTCTGAAGAGTCTGAACGGCCTCAAACCATTGACAGGATGCCAGCTGGCACGAAATTTGATAGAGATCCTCCACAAGAAATGCAGATAATGATATTGGAAAACTTTCAGATGGATTTCCTCTGACATCCATTGAGGTGTTGGCTGTTTCGTCAGCCCAAGGATCATCCTCCCATTCTTCTACCTCATCCTCTGAATTATCTTGGAAGTTGGGAGGTGGCGGACCTTTGTTGATTTCAACAAACGTGTTGAGGCGATCCAGCCGGTGCAACAGAATAGCGCGTAGGTTGCACAATTGTGCATCGTGAGGTGCTGCCTCAAAATATGCGTGAAGTATACCAGAGACGCTGTCTCCCCCAGTCACATCTTCATGGACCTTTGCCGGAGCATTGACCGTTGGCACTGGTGGTTGGGCTATATGTGTGGAACTGGCTGCCTCCCGACTTCTCCTGAGTGCAGTATCTGTTCTTGCTATGCCAAGCTCGAGTAGTGTTTGTTGGACTTCGACAACGTCTAAAACTCTGGCTGAAACGGCTGCTGCGACCCAGAGATCATTTGGAACAAGGCCAAGAGTGCGTGTAACGTTGTCGACAGTGAGTTCGTTGTCATTGAGTGTAGTCCAATACGTGTAGGGATCTGAGGCCATTCCGGATTCCGATCCTGTCGTATTTACCAAGCTGGCTTGTGTGAATGAAACGTTTATTCTCCGAAATCATATTATATGCATGCTTGCGTTGTTATTGAATGCTTAAATACCAGGATACCAGCATGCGCCTGCGCATGAAACGTAAAGTAATTCTTTCTCGTCCGAGCACTTCAGAATCGAGATATAGGTAAAATGGATAGATGGTCCGTTGTAATCTATCATCGATGCATCTCCCACATCACAGGAACCAAAGCAGCGAAAGTCAACTTCGGAAATGTACATAGAATCATTCTAGAAAAGGGTGTCCTGCAGTGGGTTTGATCAGTTAAAAACCAAAATTTGAGAGGCCTTGCGCTGACCTCATCGCGCAAGTATTCTCCAACGTCACTATGAAATAGTGTGTGTTGGAAAATCAAAAGTGAATCAAAAGAAAGACGTACGCTTGATGGAACACGATGATAGCAGTTGGATCTAATTTCCGCGTGTCAACAGTTGAACGAGCCGTTACCCCGAAACCCTTAGAAAGAGAAGTTGAGGTTGAGGTCATATGGGAAAAGTAATAAAGAACTCACTAAAGGTATATCCTTCATGGAAAAAACGACAACTCCTTGATGCTCCGGCGTGTCCTCCGTAATCCTCCCAAGGTGTGCCTTTACGACATGATTTCCGTAAAGGAATGGCATTTCGCCATTAGGCTTTATCCATACCTGCATCGTACATTATCAAGTTGTTTCATTGCAGCTATCATTGTAGACTTACCTTATATTTTGCATATTGTGCAATGTAATCCAAAGCCGTTACATGTAACTTGAACTTGCCACTTTTGCTAAACTTTCCGAAACATGTGCCAAGGCTAACGAGGTTGGGACGGGCAACAGATATGCCTAGACGCATGGATGATTCGGATACATAATAGACACGGTCTTTGTGGAGTCGAAAGCAGTACGGTTCATCTTGCCTGTCGATCAGGTGAATAAGATTCTTTCCCTAGCAAAAAGTGTCAGAGATTGAATGAAAGCAACGGTGGATACGTACTATGTAGTTAGCAAGTTTTGTGAAAACCGCTTTGGATTCATCCTCAGTGAGAGGCCGCATGCTATAGTTCGTGGTCAACCTGGATCTGAAAATTTGGATCGCGTGTATTACGTAATCCATAATAGGCGATGCCTGCCTTTCAGGGGTATGTTCAACCTCCGTATGTCTGCCCCGTCATTCTCGTCGTTTCCTCCTTCGTTCTCGTCATTTCCAGACATTGAAGCTGGCCCAAGCACCTTGGCACCAGCTAAATCGACCGAGAAGAGTGACAAGGATAAGCGCAAAAAGAAGAAGGAGCATTCGAAAGACAAGAAACGTAGCCATGGTTCTACTGCAAATACCTCAAGTCGTAACTCGGAAAGCACTCACTATTCTGAACTAAAATACACGCCTGAGAAGGGATCATCACAACTATATTACTCAGATAGGAAGGGAGACACTTATAACATTCATTATGGAGGGCTTCATGCAGGAGACATACCCAAATATCCCATCGTCGATCGTAGGTTGTTCACGAGTTTTCTCAAAGACCACTAATGATCTATAAAGGAGGCAGATACATTCTAGGTTTATCTCATTCATGGACAGTAAAGCGTCGTAGCGGTAAAGGTATTGAGGTTGGCCCAGCCGACCGACGGAAGGTAGATTAATCGTTTCACGTTCACATATAATATGACTTGAAAATTCTTTGATAGATGCGAAGTCTGACTGACTCGAGCGCCAGAGCTCTATTGCTCGCCCCTCCAACCCGGAGATTGCTTCAGTCTAAAAACACCTACAAGTATCCCGAGGTCGATGGATTCTTGCGTCTTCCATCAAGTCGCCCTCAGGGTATCGTTTCAGACTCGTACCGCTCTATTACAATCTCAAAAGATAATGCTGATTCCGATACCGACACCTCTGACGCATCTGACCAAGTCTCTAATGATGAAAGTTCTTCTGACGAGATCATACTGACGTCGTATCAGGAGAAGCTAAAGCAACTCGAGCAGGCAATCGTTCAAGAACCAGAATCCATGGATAACTGGCTCCATCTTCTGTCACACACTCTTTCGACAATCCCACTGTCGTCCAAGAATGCGACTAGGGCACGTTCTGAGATTACAGTCTCGATTCTCGCGCGCGCGTTTGCTGCAGATATACAGAATGTATCTTCCAAGACCCTCCGTATTCGATACCAGAAGGCAGGAGAAGAAGTGTGGCAGGAGAGCAAAATTCGAGCGGAATGGGAAGAGGCTTTGAAAATCGGTGGAGTGGAGATCTGGATGGAGTGGATGGAGTGGAGGATCAGACAGGCTGCTAGTGGTGTTGATGGGGTTGTTGAGGATGTCATTCGAATGCTAGACGTTCTGGGTCACAGCGAGCAAGACGAGCTAGCAAAAGTTCGAGTCTTCTGGCGCATCGCGGTGGTATTTCGACTTGCTGGTTGGTGCAGTGTGTCTTTTATAACTTGCCACTGATTGATTGTGATGTCCATAGGATACGTGGAACGTGCCACAGCATTGTTTCAAGCTGAGGCGGAATTGTAAGGATGACTAAACCCTTTTGAGCTCATACTCTGACTCGACTCCGAAATCAAGGTTATTCAAGATTCCACGAACACTGTATGGTCTATCTCACGAAAGACAGCTTGAGCATCTCGAGAATTTTTGGGAGTCTGAGGCACCTCGAATTGGCGAAGCTGGGTCTCGTGGCTGGGCAGCGTGGGTCTCTGGGGGCTGTGAAGAGCTCCCTTCCAAAAAACGGGATAGGATGCACCTTGTTGACCTTGATCCATACCGGCAATGGGCTGCGCGTGAATCTCGAATGGACGAAATTGTCTTTTTGCCCTCACGTTCTTCTGATGACACAGACGACCCATACTCAACAATACTCTTTTCTGACATTCGATCACTCTTGATACCTCTGACATCTTCTGTGGCGAAGGACGCTTTTCGTCGAGCATGGCTTTCTTTTGCTGGTCTTTACATTCCTGGATTTTCATTGACACTGTCTACGTCAGACGAGATCAACTGGGATGATCGATGGAACCTCGGACACTTGACACGACGGCCTTATCTTGATGCATTGTTTCCTTCAAAAGCAAAACAGACCCGATCAACAAGTGGATCAATTGCTGGCGCAATTGTCGGTCGCGAGAAGCAATATGCGGACCCGTGTGGCCCCGTTAAGTGCTGGGGATATGGAGTTCTTGGACCATTGGATGTGATCGGGATGTCTGAGAAAGGAAAGGTGAAAGCTGCGATGTGGGGGAACGAAGATGTCCAAGGACTTGACCAGAATTTCATCAGATGTCTCCTTACTCAAATGCGGTTTGGTGCTGATGATGCGGATTGGGATATCTTGACACTGGCGTTTGAAACGGCGATCAATGTGAAAGTGTAAGTTGACTCAATTATTGGAAGTTACGATGGTTAAATCTTATTATGTCAAGTGCTTTGAAGCATTCTCGCTTTCTCTTGTCACAGAATGAATCTCTGATTCGTTGGGGAGCTCATGCACAACTGGAGACAATACGCGGGAGAGTGGATGACGCTAGAAAGATATACCAGACAGTCTTGATATTTTCGGGCGCTGCTTCCTTACAAGGAACAAGCCGTCTCTGGTGGAATTGGGCTCACATGGAATGGATAAACGGGAACTCAGATCAGGCTCTTGTTACTGTCCTACGTTCTGCAGGGGTAGAAGGACATGGTGGAGTCGCGGTGCTGCGGTGTAAGCGTGGTTTGGACGATGCTATCAGAGGGGAGGAAAATTGGAAGGATAGGGAGGGGTGGATCAAACTTCGTGCTCTGCTGGAAATCGTATCTGGGAGGGATGTTACTTTTGCGCTTCAAGTTTTTGATGATCACCTAAATGGAGACCGCAAAGAGGGATCTCTTCGGGAGAGTCTGGTGGTTGCATCCCTCCTGATTGTTTATCAGTATGGTGTGGTTCTAAAGCATTCGATGGCTCCGTCTGTGTTACGGCAACGTGTGGAAATGGCCATGGAAGAGTATCCGAACAACTCAGTCATAATAGGATTGTTTTTGGAAGGAGAACGTGGCCAAGGGATATGGGGACGCGTGAGGGGAATGCTGGGCGAGAATGGTTCTAAGACGAAAGACGTAGCACGGAGGGTGGAGGAAGTATGGATTGCGGGGTGGGAAGAGGGACGATGGAGTGGAGAGGTCGAACGCACACGTAACGGACTGGCTGGTGCAGTTGAGAGTGAAAGGCATGAACAACAGGTTTATTTTATGCCTATGGTGACTAATTTTGATGACTTAGAACAAGGGCAAGCCCTATAGTGTGGCGTATCTACATTGAACTCGAGATACGGACTGGTGAGCTTCGGCACGCTAAGAAACTGTTTTTCCGTGCAATTGGGGAATGCCCATTGGTTAAGGGTAAGCGAATAACATGGAAAAATGGGCCAGGAGCTGATGGTTCTGTTCGGATGCAGACCTGTATCTCGTGGCGTTCGGGCCACTACGGAGTGTGTTCAGCGGAAAGGAGCTGAGAGGGATTGCAGACACAATGGCAGAGCGGGGGCTGAGGTTGCGGGCGGGACTGGACGAGGAGCTGGGGGGATGGAAGGGACAGGTGGAAGACGGGACAGACGCGGAGAGCGGGCCGGATGAAATCGTGGACAATGCGCGGGAGCTGAGGCGCCTGATGCCGTACTAGTGTGACGTGACTGTGATGTGACCCCAATGAACACGAGTGTATTGTCGTGTAACCAACTTGCACTTAGTCCTTCCCGCCGTTGTTCCCGCCGTCTTTCTAGTGTTTCCTTTTTCTTTTTTCCTTTTTCTTTTTTACTTCTCTATGGCCACCGTTCCTGCTCCTGCTCTCCTCGTTTCGCGCGAGGAATGGCCCGATGCTGATTTCGATCTCCCTGACGGTGCACCAATTCACGCACAATCCGACAAGGACCCAGACGACGAGGACTGGGATATCGAGCTCAACCTAAGTCCGCGTAAATCACATCCTGCTTCCCCGCTTTCCGCCACAGTCAACTCTTCTCAATTATTCACAATTCGTCCTCCTCCCTCATTATCCGACATCGACGACGACGACGACGACGACGAGGGCGCGTCTACCATCAAAGTCGCAGCCCTTTCCTTGTCACTGCCTCATAAATCGCCCCAGCCCCCCATTGACGAAGACTTCGAAGATGCATTTGCCTTACCTTCCGATCTCACGCAGCTTTCTCTCGCCCCTTTGTCTCTTAGCCACCGCTCATCCAAGAATTCTCTTGAATGGAACGACAAAGACCAGACATCGTCATCACAATCTTCTGACGCATATTCTTCCCTTGGTTTCGCGGATGCATCTCCTTCTTCCAACTCCACCTCTTCCATTTCCCTACCTGCCTCAGATACCGACGAAGACCACGAAGACGAACTCGAAGGTCTAGTTCTTCCTTCTTCTCTTTTTGAATCGGGCCACAGCTCTCGTCAATTATCCAAGATCCTCGAGATGAAAAAGAAGGTCCAAGACGCCAACACGCCGTTGCAGGTCGCAACCCCAGATCCCGACGACGACTTCGAAAGCGGTCTTGTCTTAGACGACGATGGCGATCTTCACCCCAAACGTCTACTTATCAAATCTCAGCAGCCCCATCGGCCCTTCCAGCGAAGTCAAACCATCCCACAGCAAAGGGATTCTACCCTCTGTCCACCTCGGTTGAATCGAGCCAAATCTCCTCTAAACCCTCCCCAAGCTTCTGCTCGTCAACTACAGAAGATCCGATTATCACCTTCGCCCCCCCTACGTGGCTCATCTCGCTCCCAGACATTCCAAGCCTTGTCATCTGCAGCACCCATACCCTCTCCATCAACGTCGTTCCTTTCTCCCAAACCTGGAAGTCTTCGTGGACAAAAATCCTACTCCGGCTTGAAACCTCCAACTCCTCCTGCAAGCATGCGCGGCCTTGGCCGCAAAGCTTCGTTATCCGCACTCTTCGAATCTAACCACGCCCATGCATCAGGCTCTGGGTCAGCTAAAGTGGCAGGAACTTCCACTTCCAAGGCACGATATGAGGAGCCCACTGTTGCGTCTCGCGCCAAATCCCACAAGTACTCGACCAGTCGAACACCAGATTTCAAGGTTCCCCCTACGCGGCCGTCTACTCCTTCATCTAACCCTGCTGCTCTCCGTCTAACTATGCCGAGTCAATCACGCTTGAAAGCACGCCCTTCTCTGTCTGGCGTTTTCGGAGTAGCCACCCCTCAAGGCACATCACCAGCTCCCCGTGCGACATCCCCTCATCTACAACACCATCCCCCCACCAGCTCTTTGAGGCGTGTCCCAAGTATCTCCCAACCTGTAGGACCCAAGCTTCTCCGCCGGCCCAAACGCCACCGGCCATTCGGCGACGGCACTGAACTTGATGCCTTTGAGGACCTCCCCACTGATCGTGACAAGGAAATCAAATTCCATGTGCAACCGAAAGGGTATGGAAACCGCGTCCCAGGCGCCACTTTTTCATCCCAACCCAGTGAGAAGGTGGCTGTAAAGAAGAAGGGTCGTCGGGAAGGGTCGAGTGGCAGTATCGGTGAGAGATCTATCTAGATGACTTGCTTGGATTTAGCTAATGAAACTATCAGAGCAAGCTCCTCCAGCCGCTCTCAAACCTGCCACCAATACGCTCAAACGCACAGCTCGCATAGAATTTCCTCCAAAAGCCAACAGCCCCAAACCATCTAGTCCCAAGGCAACAAAGAAGAAAACTACTACAACCCCTTCGCCTCAAACACGAAGAAAGCCTACTCTGATACGAAATTTGGGTGGAAGCAATGGTTCGAAAGGTTTGCCACATCTGATCACGCCTTTATTCGTCTGCTTACATGCTACAGTCATAGGAGACATGAAATGGAACCCGACAACTCTTCGGTGGGAAGGAAACGATCATGTTCTACGAGACTTTGATGCAACTGTTGGCACATCTACCCGCCCTGCTCTCATCACCCACCTCACGGGCTCATCGATTGGTTCCCCTATGGGTTCCTTCGCCTCTGGCGCGCGAATAGTGGGAAACATGATCTTTGATCCGGGACGTATGTGTTGGATCTCAACACTACCGCCAGACGAAGAAGAACCTGATGTATTTGCCAATCTTGCGGACGACGAGGAAGATGATGCTTGGGAAACTAAAGGGGGTACCATACGTGCCAGTTTACAGCAACTTGGCGGATCTGACACGAGCGTGAATACTAGCTCAGCAGCCTCAAGCGATGACTCGAGTACATCGTCCGCGCAAGCTAAAGCTCCCAGTCCGGCTCCTAGTCATACAAGGACAATATCCGAATCTGACAGCGAACGCGGTTCGAGAGCATCGATGGTCTTTGATATTGATGAGACGTTTGTGGAAAGCTGTAGAGCAGCTGAAGAACGACATCGCATGGAGATGAAAGGATGGAAATCAACGCTGGCATCACAGGATGTCTTCTCGAATTCAGATCGCTCTTACCTCTATGAAATCAGGGCACTTGCGACACGCAAGTACTAGCTGATCGCTTCACCCCCTTGACCTCACTGTATATGCCTCTCATTCTCATACTACTTACTGTCATTACTATTACTCTTTAGTGCGCTTTACGTACATAGCACTCGCACAGCTCCTTTTTCAGGTCCCTTCGTCAATCAACTGGTTCTTTTATCTTTCTTTACATTTTGCTTGCCACTCTCTGAATAGTCTGTTGTTTCCAAGCCATGTCGTCTTGATAAGTACAGTATGTATAATTCGATCGAAGAGAATTTGGAATGATCTCACTACTTATAGGCTTATAGGGTCCTAGTTAGCCATCATGGATATTGATACCGTCGGTCTAAATTCAGAATCTCCTCGAGTCATCCATGCAATCAACATGCTCTACTGTACCGATCCCTGGAATACATGCTGGAGGTGGACGAGTTTCGCTGATATCTTATGGGACTAGTGCTGTATTTTCTGAACTGGCGTCAACCTATCCACTCAAGTTGTTAGCCCCCCGAATCACACGGAATGGTGTGGCTATTGTGTACCTTCTCACGTATGGCGGTGGCCTCGTCGGAGGAGATGAGGTCCAGTTATCTGTTAATGTTGATTCGCGGACAGTACTCGTTATATTATCGCAGGTCTGTTCATTGTTCTGTTGTGTCCATCAGTACTCAAAGATCTATTGACCACTTGTCATATTTTAGGGGTCTACTAAGGTTTTCAAGACTCGCCATGGGCAGCGCCTTGCATCCGCCCGGCCAAGCCCCAAACCTCTCGTTACAGAAATTCACCAGCCAACGACAAAAGCAACGATGCAGAATCTGACTTGTACTATTGCTGCGGGAGGTGTCCTCTTATTACTACCAGATCCTGTGACCTGTTTCCGATCTGCATCTTATAACCAAACCCAAGTCTTCCATTTATCCCAAAACGCGTCCATCGTGGTCCTGGATTGGTTCACTTCAGGCCGCATGTCAATGGGAGAGGAATGGGCCTTTTCTCGTTATTACAGTTGCAATGAAGTGTGGGTTGAGGGCGAAAGAGTTGCCAAAGATGTGATGCTTCTTGATGATGAGGAACAGTTTGATTCATCTGGCAAGGTCCCTTCCCGTACCATGGGTGATAGGCTGGCACCCTACCGCTGTTACGCCATGGTGATACTCTATGGACCACTAGTTGAAACAACCATCCTACACCTTGCTGCCTTGTACGATCAGATCTCAATCCTCAAAGCTAAAGCGCCCGGGGATATGCTCTGGTCCCTCAGCCCCATGACCTCCGATTCAGGCGCGATCGTCAGAGTAGCCGCAATGGAAACAGAGACGGTGAAGAGATGGTTGGGTCAATCTCTGCAGGGGCTTCAAAATATGGTAGGACAAGAAGTATATCAAAAAGCCTTCCAGTAGAATTTGTTGCCACCAACTACCTGAAAGATTTGTTCAATGATCCAGCCTCGTCGATTACGAGATTCAGAGACGATGGACAGCAAAAGATACTTGATAACGGCATGCTCAATGGTGCCCAACGGAGCAACTTATCCTTCCATTGGGTCATCAATGATCATTTTCAATAGTGACTATAGCTAGTCACAGGAACCAGTACCGTATGTAATTCAATGCAGAAGCCTCTCAATTGCATGCCATAAAGGCTGCATCATCATTGCTCCCGTGCCTCATCCCTGACTTATGGGTTGGCACGAACAAAACCGGGCACACACATACATAAGTACAGTTATTCGGTTAAAATTACTGGAGAACCGCAGACGCGTTAATTCTAGGATCACTCCGGGCTTGCCCCATTTTGATTTACCCGACTTCTCTCGGCTTCTCTCCGGACACGATGTCCGAGGCCCGTTTTTGACGTTTCCTTTCTTTTGACTTCTCATGACGATAGTGTTATCATGTCCAAGGCCCTTTTCCTTTTGACCTTCTATTATTCTCACGACGGATAGTCTTTGATATGCCTATAATCTCCCGATGACGCGAAGCGTGAGCGGCTTGTCATGGATTATTACCTACACAAAAGACCGCCCTAACGAAACTGGCTAAACTGAATCTCAGATAAAAAAACTGGCTCATAACCAGTGGCTCAACTGGTGTTCTGTGCCGTTCTGGTTCACTGAATCTGGCTCATAACCGGTGTTCTGCGCCATTCTTTTTCACTGAATCTCAGATAACTATCAACGATGTTTCTCGTACTCATATAATGAATAAATCTTGGTTTATCCACCTTTCTTTCATGCGGGAATTTTAATGGAGACTCTGATTCACTAGTATGCCCTCTGCTGTACTTGTTCATCTATCTTTCCGCGCACTCACGCACCTACGCGCCTGATCTACCTCTTGACGCGGTTTACTGACGCGACGTGGAATTGAAACGACGCGCGGTGTTTACCTCTTGACACGGTCTACTGACGCGACTTGTGGAATTGAAACGCCTTCACGACGCGCTCACAATTAAACGACAAGTTGGGCAATGACTCAGACAGACTTGAACATCCCCAAATGCGGCCTTCAGAAGCCTACCACTTCAGTGAGTATCGTTTAACTCTTTTTCTTGTCCTGTAGCTTAGCCTTTTCCTTTTCAAGTCCTCTCAAATTCCTAGCAACTGCTCTCAGAGTCAAGACAAATCTTGCAACGTCCAACAAAGTATGGACATTATCAGTGCTAGGTTCATCAAGAACATTTTCAGGTGTCCCGAAGACGTATCGTCCTATTCGCAATGTCCATCTCTTTCTGAATTCATAGCATATAGCCTACAGTGCACCCAGCTTCCGGAATGCATCACTTTTGCATCGTTAATTCTGCTTCAACGCCTGAGATGGCGTATTCCACCATCTCCTGAACAATCTCTGAGACTTGATGGCCATCGGCTCTGGTTAACGGCCTACATGGTCGCTTCAAAAGTTTTATGGGACGATTCATATTCTAATAGTTCGTGGCGAGTTGCTGCGCAGAGGCTCTTCACGCGGAAAGACATTACTCAAATGGAGCGCGAGATTTGCAGTTACCTAGATTGGGAACTGTCTGTAGACAACACCATGCTCGAATATTTCAAAGAACGACTTTTAAACGACTATCAATCTCCAACTGGGCCATACCCAGCTTACCCAGTCGACATGATATCAAAACATGTCACAAGATTTCCGTTCCCATCATCCGAGTCAGGGTTTTGTGACCCGCCACAAAAGTTTCCTTCCAACGAGACATTCACATCCCCTCCTACCTGTTTACTGCAAACACCATCACTGATCGCAGCATCATCATTGCCCGTGATGTACTTACAAGTAGACAACGAGGCTTTCCCGGTTTTCATGATGTCAAAAGACGATGAGGTCCAGACCTCCGTGACCCCTCCTACACCAACACCGTCATCAAGCACTTCAACTTCTTGGTTCGATTTAAAACCATCACAGAACACAGCGTTGCCATTGTCTGTGAGGTACTTACAAGTAGGCAACGAGGCTTTCCCAGTTTACATGTTGCCAAAACGCGATGAAGTCCAGGCGTCTCCTACATCACCGCCGTCATCAAGCACTTCAAAGTGTTTACCCACTGTGGCACATGTACAAGGAGACAACAGAGTCTTCACTGCTGATGCTGAACAAAAGCACGTCCCAAACACTTTTTTGACTCTCACATCGCAGAATTCTGACACACCATTGATTCATCCCCTGCTGAAGTCCCAGCTATACTCGCTTGTGCTGCTGTAACAATGGTGAATTAGGTTTGATCATAATTACCTACGAGCGGATACAACAGCACATTTGGTGTTTTTGCAAAATGTTTCTTAGCGCATAGCAGTTCCAACTTCCACTGTAGTATATTTTTACATGAAACTCACTATGAGAAAAAACTGGCAAAGTACTCGCAATAGCTTGCAACAGATGATCGGCAAACATCATGCACCTAACAAGGAAGAAGAGCCTAACGGATACGACAAAGGGGTTGGTAGGTGAAGGTTTGAGTGCACAGGGCAAGTAGATCGGTTAGATTCGAAGGGATTATATCCTAAAAAAATGTGGGGTGTGAAGTGGTCCATGTATCGAGAAAAAAAGGACTCGTGGGGTAAGGCTGTAAGTTTATCAAGGTTCCCGGAACTGAAGGTGCCCTGTCGGACGAGACTGGAGACATCTTGACTTACTTTCCAAAGTTTCTCGTCCTGAAATGGTCGACCAAAGCAAATCTTCTCTCGAATCGTCGCATTCTAAGATATGAAATAAATTCCAATATTCATATTTAAGAAGCTGGCGGCTCACTTGTATCCATGCACTCTGGGGGCAATATTTCCGGCACAATCATCATTGGAACCTCAAAATATTATCCAATATTCATTTTTGAGAAGCCCCTCCTTCCTCTCAGCCTGGTACGCCCACGGCATCCCCTTTCCTTCTGCGGATCCGCAGCCTCATCAAACTCTCCCAAGGAAAAATGCCTCAATGCAGGCAGTCCATCCATCCCGGCATTCACAATCCCCCGCACGATGAACTGTAGCTGGGCAGTCCATCCGTTCGGGAGCTCGGTGTTCTCTCGCAGATTGTCCGCCGTCTGGTTGTACATCTCAGCTGTGGAAACAGACAACATCTTCGCTGCAATGCTAGGGCGGGGGTAGCGGTGCTTCACGATGATATCTGAGGTAGCGACGAGGGCAGGGTCTATTTGGTTGGTGAGGAGGACGAGGACTTTGATGAGGGACGAAGCGAAACGTTCGTCGGTTTGGGGAAACTTGTGTTTGTTGAAATGTTGGACGTGCCCGGAATGCTGCATCATGTTGTGTGCGGTGTAAAGTACTTTATTAAGGCGTTTGTACAGACAAAGTGCCATACGCATGGCTATGGCGCGCACGTTCGCTGGATTCTCATCTGCCACTGCTGCCGGTATACCTTCGAGCTTCTTCGCGTGGCACCACTCCGCTGCGCATAGTTCGAGCATTACAGTGTACGTCTCTATATCAAGAGCCCAAGGTTTTGGAGTAAACCAACTCCGGCGTTCAGCAGCAACAGCAAAATTGTATAACGATCGTAACGATCGGGCTTCGGAAAAGGCTCTTGCTTTGACGAGAGCATTAAGCATGAAAAGGAGAGGGCTGAAGCGTACACCCTGTCTTATTTCCTTACGCCGTTGTACCATGTGTTCTTCTAGTGGAGTGGAAGATGATTGAAGAAGGGGAGGGGACAGCGCGAAACGATGGTCTTGACACAATGTGGACGATCGGTGGAGCAGAGATGCATGAGGAGAGTGTTAAGCGTTCCGTGAGAAGGGCCAAAGGTGTATCGATTTATCGTCTTAATCACAGATGCAATAAGGCATGCCATCTCTGACTGAGAATGGAACAATACCTCGAGGGGTATGATACCGCTGGAATTGAACTTGTATTTATATGGAGATCCACGTTTCGTTCGATCCTTGGAAGAATTATTAGTCATGGCTAATAATGCCAACGACGCGAGATCGTTGTCTCTCATAAGTGTTCCTGACCACAGAAGAATATTCAACGTCGTGTCATCCAGGGCGAGTTTACGCGCCTGGGTAAGGTGTACAAGAACCTTGTTGCTGAGGTCCCGCGAGTGACAATGCCTCAACGCGTAGTGTAGGAGCGTGTTACACGGCTTGATACCAAGTGGCGGGTGAAAGCTCGACAACTCAACTTTGGCGTCCCTGGACCCCCAGGATGTGGCGGAGGAGCCGGACTAGAACATCATGGTAATATTGACATGCCGCCACTCCCCGCACTTGATCCTCCTCATCCACCACCCATACCGACGAATCGGATCGTGATGTTAGCTAAATGAAACTGGCGTAAATCAAGGAGATTCGCTAGGATCGCCAGGGCTTGGAAGTCTGCATCTAAAGTATCTCGATTGAATCGAGGTGCAGAGGTAGTTATACGTCAAAAGTCGGCATTGTGAGATTGATGAGGTGCGACCACTGAGGGAGAAACACTAGGGATCGCGGAAGATCCAATCTATGCATCTTCAAGTATCCTATTTGGTATTTGGTTCTCTCATCAGAGCCAAGAAGCCAGGTATGTAGGCGTCAATTGAGAGATAATTGAGAGAAGTTCCTTGGGCAGTCGGTGTAGTAAGCTTTACTAGCCAAATATACCGGAGGAAGAAAGACGGAGAGACAGTTCCCAACAGGCAATGAAGCACATTCACAAATGAAGTTAGAATCTCTGAAGCCAGAGAAAGTATTGACGCACCTTGTGAAAAATTTGGACGTCATGCCAGGATGTAATCCGGACTGTAGTGGCAAGTAGTACCTCGTCGAACAGATTCAGGAGTATGGGTTGTAACAAAGATCAATGTTTTAGACTTGACATGGATATCCTCTGCACATCTTGACCCACGTGGCGGAGTATTCAAAGCAAATTCAAAGAAGGGAAACAATCCAGATGACCGTATCGGCAGGTCCGCCCAGAATCCTTCAGGCTGCATAATCACTACTGCGCAGTCATATATTGCATCATACATATATGTATAATTGGATCGAAACGTCTGAACATGAATCAGCCAATTTGACAATGAAAAGTTTCCTAAAATGCGGCAAGTCAACTACCTTAAAAAGTTGCTTCAGGAATGCAATGGAATCGACCCATTCATGAATGTTGTCGAAAGACTTGAGACGCTTCTCCACCTGCTGGATGGATTTCTTGTATTCGGGGTCAGGAGCGAATGCTTGTTGTGTTACAGCTAATCCAGAGTTGTTCTTAGACCTAATACCTAGATCGACAGTGTAAGATAGATGGGATAACCCAGTTCACTCGCCCTCCGAGTCGCAAAGATTGGTGCAGAGCCTTTCAGTCCTGTACTGTCAGCGCTGGAGACACGGAGATGTTGGAGACGCGGAAATGTTGAAGACATCCGAAAACAAAAGGATTAATCAGTCGACCAACGATTGAATGTGTCTAGAAGGCAAAGGAGCTGCATATTGTCCTCAATGCGAGCGACACTCATAATCAAAGATGATGTACATATGATGTCTAGTAGAAAAATATTATTTATTTATTAATTATCACACATATGTTCTTAACGTCTGGCGAGTCGAGACTATGTCTAAAGACTAAACCACGAATTGAAGTCTAAACAAGGATGATGAAGGCCGATAAAGATTTAGGATTCTACCCGTACATACATCTTAGAACTGAGTAAAACATTATAGATCAAAAGCTTCCAACATTGCTAAGCCCTCAGCCCAGCGGGTCTTTTTTGCAGACTCGAACTTTGTGACTTCATCGTCATCTGCTAACCCCAGAAGTTCTTTATCAGATTGAAAGCCGTTTTGCACCCATCGGAAAAGGCCAGCGGCACTATACTGGGTGAAAGAGAAGCGTTCCTCGCCCTTTGCAATAGGAACGTTAGAATGTGTAAGAACAGCAGACTGAATGAATATGGTTGATCCAGGTGGAAAACGTATGATTAGACCAAGATCCCAGAGAACAAGGTGTCCTCCAAGATCAGGATTAAAGTTTCCAAGGGATGTGATGGCGCAGAGTCCCCATGCCAAGTTTTTTGCGTCGATATGAGGCTGCGTGACGGTGTAAGGGCCAACATTAAAAGTACAGGCCGCGAAGACGCTCGAAGAAAAGTTGCGGCGTAGAAATTCATCTTTTTCTAGGAGAGCTTCAAGGGTCTCCTTGTAGTAGGCGTACAGGGCTGGGGCATAGCATTGAAGTGCAGACGAACCAAAACCAGCAATTCGTTGGAAGGCTTCTTCCTTGAGCAGATAGCCAAAAGCAGGGACACGTAGGCGAAAGTTACCGGGTTTCTAAAGGAATTTACATGAACATTACGCATGTTGCGCAGAAAGTGAAACATTACTGGACACACCTTCTCTCCACCACCGTAGGAGATGCCAACATTGGAGGAAGCAAAATTTCCCCGTGCATGACATTCTTGGCTGAGTTCTTTCTGGGCCTCTCTCATATTAGACTCCGCCGCCTTGATCACAGCGTCCCAGGAGTCACCGCGAGGGCGGCCGACAAGGAGTCCAATCTGGCGACCTGCAGAGTCAACAAGTCGATGACTAGTGCTGTTTAGAATCGGCATGAGATGTTTACTTGATCCTTGATTTGATTGAGTCACTCACTGCCCATCCCATTCAACTAATTTCAGACCACGGTCTACCAGTTCAGTCAAACTGAGACCGCCCCTTGGCATTACTCGACGACGCCCCATCCAACCCGATGAAGTCACAGGCGTAGCCCCGGAGTCGATCCGGCTCGGGAGTATCTTGGCAGTCTTGCAGCGCCTGTTCGTAACGGATTTTATGGGATCAGCTCTCTGTTTCCGTTTTTCTGAGCGTTTCTGACGCCGATTGGCATCTCTAGGGCGTAAGTGAGACCAGCGATTTGAAGAGCTGTCAGACTTTGGCAACAAAAAACGCGATTGGTCCAACAAAAGCTTCCCAGAGAACTCTAGGGCGCCATCATCTGGGTCCTTGCATGGCTCTACCAAGCGTAGGGATTCGTCGGAAATAGCTGAGATGACGTCGAAGGGGAAGTTTGTTTGCAGAGGGGCCTCGTCTATGGAAGTAGCAGTCAGATTCTCAGAAATAGAGGCCCGCTGCAGCTTGCCAGCTCGGAACACCTCCAGACGCCAAGGTCGGCTCTGCATCGGCATTTGGCAGAAGAACTCAGGAGAATCCAGTACTTACTTTGCATGACGGGTTTTGAGTAATGATGGACGCTGGAACCTCACTTTTGTATTTAACCTAATGTGAGAGCGGTCAACATCAGTCACCGGGAAAAGACAAAGAAACAATAGACCTTGTATGGCCAAAACATTCACGATGGCCAAAACGTTCACGGTGGCCATGTCCACGGCCTACGCATACCGAAAACAATGCGGTAAATATTGACTGGAAACAATGGCAGGTACTAACTAGTTTTCCACCAAACGATCACCACACTGGTTATCATTGGGAATTCCCACGGAACGCAACATCTTTGCTCCCAGCAATCGTCGAAACCATCATGATGGGTAACCGCTCAGTCTCATTGTATGCGGGAACGACAATGGTCAGGTCGACGGA
>JABAJX010000009.1:0-106987 GCA_018221735.1 Termitomyces sp. K1Aa
GTCCGCGGCACACTTGTTACCTTCCCCACCCTTGGAGATCTCAAGATCCTGCACGATCACCTACTCGGTGCGTATACTCAGATTCCCCTGTGCCCGCCGTGACAACAGTTATGTAAGTGATCTCTCCAACGGGCTACATAACACACAACGCACCATTCTCCGCATCTTCCTCTCAAACCCTCCTCTCTTCCTCAAATGATGAACTAAGGAGCCTTCCTCGAGGCACTTTCCTTCTTCCGACCTTTACCGATCTTCATCTGCATGCACCGCAATTTCTTTACCAGGGCACGGGTCTGCATCTACCGCTTATGCAGTGGCTTGATGCGTATGCGTTCAAGGCGGAAGAAAGGCTTGATAAGGACGCTGTACTCGCGAGGAGGGTGTACGAGCGTCTTGCTGCGAGGTTGGTGGAGAACGGGACAGGGAGCGTGTTGCTCTTTGGCACGATACGTGAGGAGACCAAGTCTGTGCCACGTCTTCTTCAACATATTTCTCAGACTGATGATGATGTTTTAGCTTGATACTTGCTGAAGTTATGCAGAGTGCTGGGTTACGAGCCTACATCGGTAAACTATCTATGGACATTGATATTGCCTCGCGTCCGAGCTACATCGAGTCTTCCTCCGCCACTGCCCTCTCAGCTGCCGAGTCCTTTGTGCATCGATGCCGCGCCATTACCTCCGCCCTTCCCATACACAAACGACTCGTCGAGCCCGTCCTCACGCCTCGTTTCGTGCCTACATGCTCCGACGACCTTCTAGAAGGCCTAGGCAACCTCGCAACTAACAACAACAATTCAAATGGTCATATTCTCCGCATCCAAAGCCACCTCGCCGAATCAGCCGACCAAGTCTCCTGGGTCCAAAACACACGCGGAGCATCCGACATGGACGTGTTCGATCGTCACAATCTCCTCACACCCCATACCATTCAAGCACACTGTACATTCCTCCCCACACCCACACCGTCGCTCGCTCGACTCGCGGAACGCGGCACGGCGATCGCGCACTGCCCTTTGTCCAATGTGTATTTCTCGTCTAGGCCTTTCCCGCTGAGGGAAGCGCTGGAGGCGCGCGTCAGGGTGGGGCTGGGAACGGATGTGGCGGGTGGGTATAGCGTGGATGTGATGAGCGCGATGAGGTGGGCTGTTGGTGTTGCGCGGACTCGGATGCGGATGCGGGAGGGGGAGGGGGCGGTACAGGAGGGGGAAGAACTTCGTCGCAAAAGTGAAGCGTCCGTCGGCGTCGCACTAGATTGGAAGGGTGCGTTGTACCTTGCTACGCGGGGCGGTGCTGAGGCGCTTGGACTTGGGACCGGAATTTTTGACGTCGGTGCACCGTTTGATGCACAATTGAGTTGGTGTCCATTCTCTTGTTCTTTCTTGTCACGGTGATCATTGTCCTATGCACAGTTCAAGTGTTTGACTCGGACACTGGCGTGGGTATTGGGAATCTTGATTTCTTTGACCTCGTGCCAGGGGGCGATGATGATGATGATGATGATGATCTCAATGAGGAAATGATTGAGAAATGGTGGTGTGTGGGTGATACGAGGAATCGAATTGGGATGTGGGTGCAGGGAAGGTCGGTGGGGGAGTGGTTGAGGAAGTGGTAATTATGAGAGTACTTTTTGCAAATTGTGTATGTGTTAGGTGCAAGATTTAAAGAAGAAACATGAAAGAAAGATAAAATTCTCAGTCTAGGATCCGGGTCTAGTCACTTAGTGAGTGGCCCTCGGATCGACTCCCAGTCCAGTCCAAGATGTCAATTCAAATTTACTATCTGACCCTTGTGGTGGTTATTGATGGTTTTCCATCTACTTTTTAATCTTAATCACTGAAGCTTGTGGGAATTGCAGTCATGGTGTATTCTTAGGACAAATCTTAGAATAAAGTTTGCAAAGTGTATTCCAAATTCATTCTGATGTATGGAAAATATTGACTGTATCCCACCAGTTTCAACTGCAGCTGTAGTAAAAAAAAAGAGAAACTAATTGTAATGACCATTAACCTGTTAAAGGAGCCAGGAAATTGACAACATATCGATTATTTTTCAATCTAGCCAAATCAAGAGCCGTGTGTCCTTCTTTGTCTGCAAAAATCAAGATTTGTAAATGCCACTGAATTTGACAACATTCTCATTAATCACCTTTGGCATCCACATCTGCATTGTGCTCGATAAGAAGCTTAACAAGGTCTTGAAATCCAATTTGTGCTGCCAAGTGGAGCACAGTCTGCTCATTCTTGTCTGCAGGAATACTTTAAGATTTGTGATCATCAGATTAATCTGCACTTTACCTTTGGCCTGAACATCAGCACCATGCTCAAGAAGGAGCTTAGCAATTAGGATATCTTCATCCATCCACCCTACACCTATCATTGGTGATGTCACTGCCAAATGGAGTGCAGTCTGCTTATTTTTATCTGTACAAGTATTAACACTTATATCCATACTTGTTAGACATCTTGGCACTTTCCTACACCATGTACATCTGCATTATGTTCCAAAAGAAGCTTGACAACATCTTGACGTTCTTTTGATACTGCCAAATGGAGAGCAGTCCGTCCATCAATGTCTGTAGAAATACTATCAGCACTGAACACTAGTTTTGATTTTTACTAAGCATTATACCTTTCACATGTATATCTGCATTATATTCAAGTAGAAGCTTGACAATAGATTGGGACCCCTTTCTTGCTGCATCATGAAGTGCAGTCTGTCCTGTGTTATCTGTGGAAAGCACTGATGAGCTATGTAAAACTGAATTTTAAGTTGGCACTTCACCTTGAGCATGTATATCTGCATTATGCTCAAGAAGAACCATAACAGTATCATGATATCCTGCTGATGCTGCTTGATGGAGAGCAGTTGCCTCATACTCACCTTCAAGAACATTGTCAGCTCTTGAATCCTGATAAAACTATATTCTATCAAAACCTTACTTCTTGCATGTATATCTGCATTATGCTCAAGAAGAATCTTGACACTACCTTTCCTCCCATGTTGTGCTGCTAAATGGAGAGCAGTTTCCTTATCCCAGTCTACAAGAGAATAAAGATCAACTCTGCAAAACTGTTTCTGATGAACACCTCACTTATGTCATGGATATTTGCATTGTGTTTAAGAAGAAGTTTGATAGCACCTTGATTTCCTGTCTTTGCTGCCACATGGAGTACAGTCTCACCACGTTTGTCTGCAAAAGCACTGTGAGCTTGATGAGGACTACTTACAGCACACCTCACTTTTAATATGCATATCTGCTTTGTACTCAAGGAGAAGCTTCACAGTATTTTGATGCCCAGTTTGTACTGCTAAATGGAGTGCAGTAAGCCCAAGACTGTCTGTAAAAGTATCATCAGTTTTCTAATAACTAAAAAATGTTGATATTCTATCTTACCTTTGACATGCATATCTGCCTTATGTTCAAGAAGAACCCTGACAATATCTTGATACCCCAGAGTTGCTGCTCTATGGAGTGCAGTATGCTCAAATGCATCTGCAGAAAACATGAGAAGCTGAGTGAAAGCTGATTCATCCTGGCTCCCTCACTTTGACTATCCACATCTAAATTGTTTTCAAGAAGAAGCTCAACAGCTTCTTGATGCCCTTCTGATGCTGCTAAATGAAGGGCAGTACCCTCTTTTTTATCTATGTAGACTACAAGATTCTTACATCATGAATTGTGCAAATTCTATTAGGTTGTTTCTCACCTTGAGCATCCCCATCTGATTCTTTCTTGAGGAGGAGTTTCATTGAAACTAGATATCCCTTCGCTGCAGCTAGATAAATTTGCCTGTTTATATCTGCAACACACTGACATCAATATTGACTTGTTGCAAGAAATACCTCATTGTCTGTTTTTTTTTACCTTTTCGATGTAAATATACCTTGTCCTCAACAAAAACCCTTAGAGCAGCTTGATCTTCCTGTCTCGCAGCCAAAACAAATGCAGTTTCTCCCTTTTTATCTACCATATCATTATCAACCATTAAAAAACCTCACACATACATAATTCATATTCAAATGACTTACTGAGTTTATCTGGGTTGGCACCATGTTCAAAAAGAAGCTTCATCATTTCCCAATCACCCTTTTCAGATCTGTTCCAGAGCAATGCATCTAAGTGAAAACATTGTTTCAATGTCTTGGCATGATATGTAGTACATATTCTGCTTACCAAGGTCATTTTTGTCCACTCCAAGGTCAAGCAGCACCTGAACCATTCCCTTGGCCCCATTAGCCGCACTCAGCAGAAGACGCCTTCGTTGTTTTCGAGCACCTTGATCAAAGATTGATTCAAGTAAATCCCGCAAAGGGACAAGAAGGAGAAGGACAGCAAGAGTCTGACCAAATGTCCATTCAGTTTCACCTGCTCCTACCAGGTGTTTATTCTTTGCCAATGTCACTTCAATATCAATGAGTAAGATGGCTTCGATCAGGACAAGAATACCTAATCCCGTCACCACTTGACCATGTGCAAAGAACTTTACGTGACTTTTTCTTGTAAAACCAAGAAGAATTGCAAAAAAGATAATAGGCATGATGAGGTTCAGAATAGGCATTAATAAAATGCTGTAGACCAAGATAGACCAGTTCCTCAGTGCCTTGGATCCAAGGGGTATTCTTATGCCCAAGACAAAGGTGGACATTGACAAGGAACATGGATGCATGTCAGAACTTCCAAAAGCAGCTGGATTGCTCCAAAGCCAAATGCCAATAGCAGCCATAAATGTTAAATGCAAAGACCCAATAATAATGACGGGATCCATCAAGACCCGCTTCATCTCAGTCCACAGTAATTGATAAGGTGTCTGTTTAATCTGGACTCCAGCTTCCTGATCTCGGGCGTTCTGATTCCCAGCTTGCCCATGTATTACCTTCACCTTCGACTGCTGTTTTAGCGGAAAATGGAACCTATTTCGCAGTGTCTTCGTCATCCGACCAATCAACCAATGGTCAGGTCTGCTAACAGCCCACTCAACATCCAGGGATGTATCCTCATCTTCTCTCTGTTGTGGCGTCAGGTGTGCTCTCCGAAATGCATAAAGGAAAAAATAAATAAACAAGTTGGCGTTGTTCATCCAGCTGAGGTTCAGGACAATTGAAGCGTGGTAGTTTGTGATACCATTGTCCATGTGAGCCTGGATGACGGTCGAGATGAGAATGGCTAGAGCAGTGATGAGGATTGAGGTAGACTGAGCTTCCAAGCTCTCAAGTTTAGTATATGAGACCTTTCCATCCCGAAGGGCTGCAATTGCAGGTAAAAAGCCGAGGAAATTCTGGGTATAGATGGCGACTCGCACACCAATACCAGAGATGTCCGGATTGGCTGAGATTATACAAGTCATACTGCCCCGCAGCAATAAAATCCTGAAAGACAAATATAGGAAAGTCAGAGGCTTCACTGTGTCGTCTTGAGTATTTGAAGGTGGTGGTGGTGAATGAACATCTCTTACGGTTGACCTGGTGATCAGTTGTCTCTCCTACCATCAGTAAGTGTCACCCGTCACCCATTCTGTAACATGACAGATGTTCCTGCCCAGAAAGTGGAGAAAAACGGCGGCCACTGGCACGCACTTACTTCCATTTCATATTTTCCCGAAGACGATGCGATAGCCGCAGCACTTCTACGCTCTACCCGAGTTGTCAGCTTTTGGTAGTGATGCCTACATTTTCACCCACTTGCCTCTTCGACTTAACTTTTTCCCTAGCAATAAGGCCTTATATACTCTGATAAAGGGCATAAGGAAAGCCACTGATGTAGAGGACACCAATATCATCAGACAAATCACTCAACTCAGCACTCCATTGGAGGGAATCAAGATCAATTGGGTGGATGATTTCTTTGCCGGGCGGTTTCATGACATTTGATTTTCTCCTGTCAAATCTTATCAGTGAGGCCTTCCTTCGAGGTGATTGCTCCGAACTTCCACAAAGGAGTTGACCTGGAGTATTTACGAGGCTGAGGGCTAAAGTATATCACTCGCAATATAAGGTATTTCCAATACTCTGATTTGTTCCGGTTAAACAACTCGAAAAACCTATTTAAACCGGAATGGACCGATTCAAGAAGAAATTGTCTGTACGGTAAGTAGATAGAAGCATCGAACTTGAAGAACATACAGCTTTCAATTCAATTGCGGTGCACTCCATGGGTTCCAGACTCCTGGCACATCAAACACATAATTCCCCGCTGTCTCGACAACACTGGTGTTTGCTGACATTCCAAGCAAAAACTTGTCAATGAACGCGTTGACCACCCCTTGTTGCTCCGAAGGGAAAAGACAATGCAGATGACTTGCCGCCTGCGATATTCCAATATTCTCCTCGAGTCCCTCACCCAGCGCTCCCCAGACTCTCTGGGCCGTCCTTGCACAACCGAAGGAGCTCTCAGCCCCAAGCCAATCATAACCAATGTTATCAATCACAAGTAGTCCTCTCGGTGCAATCAGCCCCATAAGCATATGATGATCCACCGACATCCCATCCACACTCGTATTAGCGAACCCTTCAAACGAACGAGAGAACCATACGTTCTCTTGTACAATCTCAGACGCAGTCTGCGTCACCAACCCACCTGCAAACAGTGCGTCTGATATCCTCCAGCAATCCGTCCCGCCAGACCCAGATTCCTGCGGGATAGTCAATGCAACACGGGAGTCGAGCGCACCGGCTACGACGGCACCTTTGCCGTTCCGTGAGCACCCTGTCACTCCAATTCGCGTCGGATCGATGAGGGCGTCGGGCGTGAACTCGAGCGCGTCGATCACGCGCGACACGCCCCAGGCGAAGGCGGTTAGGGCCCCCGCGGATGCATCGGATCCGTAGAGGGTGTAGAATTGCCCGATCCCGCGGCTCGAAAGAGAGTTTTGTTGGGCGAGGTCAGAGACAGAGAGGGTTATTATTGCGATGCTCGAGGGGACGGGGAGGCTGAGACCGTCGAAGGCAATTATGGCAGGGTAGGGGGGTGAGCCGGTGGTTGGATATTGGATCGTTGGGTTGAATGTGATGGATTGGGAGGTGTTGGAGAGGGAGCAGGTTATGGAGAGAGTGGTAGTGTCAGAGTTTGGGAAGGAGGGTTGGGATAGAGTGGCGGTTAGGATGGGTGGGCGGGGGGGTTTTGCGCCGAGTTCGTCGAGTTGGAGGAGGGTGATGATTTCGGAACGACGGCATGACCAATCGGAGAGGTTTTGGACCTTTGAGCCATCGGCGAATGTGAATGGGTCCGGAAGGAGAGTGGAATTGAAAGTGAAGTCGGGTGGGATGGCAGGGCAACCTTCAGCGTTATGATGCGGAGGAAGAATTGCTTGAGCAGAAAAAATCAGATGGAATTTACAGTTGAAGGAGGAAGAGGATGACCTGTGTGGACCTGAACGATCCACAACACAAGGATGGTGAGGATAGAGTCAAAATACATTCTGCAGATCTTTGAGGGATGGGAAGGCTAGCTCATGCACATTCTTATATAGATAGGTATGTGACCTATACTTGAGCGGGTAGCCCCATGACCAACACAACGGTCTCCGTACCGTGTAAGCAGATGACCTGTTCAAGAAAAAAATAGGGCATCAGAGTTCAAATTTATTCGTCGGGAATGTATATTTGGTGGCGGCCCGTCAAAGGAAGAGGAAGAGAAAGCGGACAACTTCAAGAGATACCTTCCAATTAATGTTATAATGATGGGAATCAATTGCGTCTGCCGAAGACTTTCCGTTGCTGGCGTGGTCCGTTTGCGAAATGTTGAAGACAGGATAAGATTGGACGGTGAACTTAATAGAAATCCAGTATTCTGTTCATGTATCGATACCATATATCATGGATCACCTCGTGGTATTTTTTAGGTGTACCATAAGTTAAATCGTCGGCGTAATCTAAGTCGGATTTGTAGCGCGTCATGAGGTGAGGGTTGGAGCATCAGAAGTTTTTCTCGACCGGCAGAGTGAGTGATCGGGCGAATTTCGGACGCTGGATTCCATATACTTAGAGAGATTTTTCTCGTCAGTAATGTACGAAAGACTAGAAAAAAACTTATCGGACTAGGGAAGAAAAACAATGCGCGTACGCGTGCCAACTTCCAAGACGATCCTCTGCGTTCCTTCTCTTCCTTTGTAGATTTACCAAGGTCCGGGAAAAGGTTCACTGCCCTTTGGGGGTTTCTGGTTTCCTCAATCGTAATACGGATTGCTGATCGGCGAGAAGGGGAGAAGGTATGAAGTGCCGTACCTATGTACTTATATAGTATCAAAGTTGTGCGTAGCTCGAAGTCGGAGGGAGTTATTTTTGGCGTTGTGCACATGCCATCGGAATGTCGCGCTCAAATTTGATGACGAGAGGATAGGCGTAATCACGAAAGACTGTCTCGTTCATCAGAAGTGCCAGATGGTACAATAACAAAGGCTAGATAGAGTACATTTCAGCGAGAACGGGTGCATGAAGGTCGTTCATAATTTTCTAAATCCACCTCGGATACCAGGTGATCGCTGACGGAGAGATTTGAAAGTCATTCCCGTAGGTAATCTTTGAAATGAGGAATGTCTTCCAGAAGGCTGCATACCGGGTGTGATACACATAGGCTGGGAGAAGATAGAACTAGACTGCCAGAGGGTCTCGACATTGGTAAGAGTGTATGCAAGCCTCGTAGATTTATACCAGGTTCTGGAAGTTCGTGAAGTAGGATAAGTCTAACTGGCGCTCATTTGTACCAGGCGTGTTGCTTGAACGGAAGAACGGATTATTGAAGAAATTGAGTACCAGTAAGAAAATTTAAAAGTCTTGCAGCATGACTGTCTTCCAGCAGATTAAACCATGCAAGCTGAGAGACTTCACTTTCCCTACTCACCTTACATGTTTATTATAATGGAACAGTGAATTAGAGAGCTCTAGCCTGTCACGGCAGTGTGGTGGTCGGTACATAGTATCGGGTGTCGGAACGCGAAAAAAAGAACACAGCGACGGAGTTTTCTTTCCTTCCTCTGAACAGTGAATCCTCACGACACTCTTCAAACCTCTTTAAACTCTCGAAGTTTCCATCTCATGGCTAATACAAAAGCTCAAACCGAGAAAGAAAAAGTGAGATATGGGTTTTCATTAGTTCAAAAATTGTTCTCAATTGTGACTACCTCTAGGGAAACGCCTCTTTTAAGACAGGAAATTATGTAGACGCGATCGGGCACTATACCGCTGCCATCCTTGCAGATAGGAAGGACCATACATTTCCTTTGAATCGTGCAGCGGCATATCTCAAACTAGGCAAGTACGTTTCTCAGCAGTTCCAGATATGACGTTGGGGTGTTGATTGTCGAGTCAGATACGAGGACGCAGAACGAGACTGTACAACCGTGCTAAAACTGAGCGCTTTAAACGCGAAAGCTTTGTATAGAAGAGGTCAAGCTAGACTCGCGATAGGGAAATTAGAAGAAGCTGCAGACGGTACGCATCACCAATTCATCCTGTAAAACATTGTCTGAGTCGCCTTCCCAAGACCTGACCCAAGCTTTGAAACGGGAACCTGCCAACGTTGCTATCCAGGAGGAATCGAAGAAAGCTGCTGGACTGCTCGAACAGAAGAGAAGAAAGGTGTGTCTACAATCTCAATATCAACTACTGTTCGACTCAAGTTTAACTAGACATCCAAGCCACTAACCGGCGCCGCAATTTCACCATCAATCCCCGCACCCAAGAGACGGAGGGTTCCCATCAAAATCATTGACGCATCTGAAGCTGGTCCAGCTTCTAGCCCCTCTTCGTCGAATGTCCATAAAACTGCACGCTCCACCTCATCAGAAGCTAGCCGGACCCCAGCGGCTGCTTCGACAGGCGATATTGAGACTATCAGGCCCGTATCTACACGTTCTCTCAAGCCCGAAACCTCTGCAACAATACCTCCATCCCTTTCCCCCTCGTCCACCTCCTCTTCCACCCCTCCTCCGCCCACACCATTGGCTTCGAAACCTGAGCAGCCGCGTACTTTCAAGGACGTCAAGCAAGCACGAGAGAACAGCAAGCCTAGTCGCGTTGGCGGTGGTATCTTTCGTGCGTCCGGAGAAAGCACCATATTCCCAACAAGGAGCAGCTCATCGACGTCTCTCCCGACACCGCCGTCTATATCCGAGCGTCAAACCATACCTACGCCCATAGCCATCGTGCCCGTAATTCCTGAGAAGCCACCCAAAACGTGTTTCGACTTTACGAAAACGTGGGATGCAGAGTCTTTGACGGCGGTGCGCTGGGGTCTCATTCTGGTGAGAGATCGTTCTCACTATGACATCAATTCACTTGTGCTGAGCTACCAATCAATCACAGAGCATCCCACCGACGAGCATCCCAGCGCTCTTCAAGACTTCACTTGAACCGGTGTTGTTGATGTCGATTCTGACCGTTTTTGAAGAAGTATTGAAAGCGTCCCAGGGCGACGCTGAGAGGGTTAGAGGTTATATGGAAGCGTTTGGAAAAGTGGAGAGGTTTGAGACGGTAGTATTGTTCTTGAGTTGTGCAGAGAAGGCATTGGCGAAAAGTGTATGGGAGGCGCTCAGGGTGAAGCAGGAGGATGTGATGAAAGCGTGGAGGTCCGTTTGGAACTGAATATTGAGTAATCATGGCGTGCAATATATTTTGGAACCTTTGAGCCTGGCTTCCGGAATGCATCGGTTATTGCAAGAATAAAGAACTAAACCGCATTTTACATCCTTTCCCGACACTTACATAGCAAGTGGGGAGGAAGCCAATCCGTTACATGACTGCTGGCAGGAAATGGAGATTCTGGCCCAACCTCGAACGACTTCATCGAGGCAACTCGGGGGATTATCCATGAAAGAATGTAATAGCTATCATACCATGCTAGGTAGGAATGTGCAAATGCTACCAGCTCTACTCTAATATGATTCATAGTACGGTATGAATGATTAATCGATAAAGGATTGCTCATCTTCAAGCTTTAACACTTCGTGGATCATGCCAGCTTCACTGCGACTCCGTCTGCGTAGATCACGGGTCCTTTTGGCATTACCCCACTCAGAGCAGCCTTGGCATCGTCGTCGAGATTTGGATCATCCTCGAACTTCCACTCCAGTTCGCCGCCATATGGCTTGGGAAGGTCGTGTGCATGGACAAGGTTACGAAGAGTGGGTCCTGGATCCTTACCAAGTACATGAATCTTGTTACGGGTGCCCTCATCGAACCACCCCTTCGAAAAGAAACGAAAAAATTAGTGAACAAGTGTTGAGCAAGTGACTATCACACACCTTGATCCACCCCCAAATGGTAGGGAAAAAGGCCGGTGAGTTGACAACCACGACGGTATTGAGTGTCTCTGGGTAATTCGCTGTTGCGAGCCGGGACGCTTCTGCGAGGTGGTTGCGAAGATGCCACATTGAGCCAATAGATACATACTCGAGATCTATGATGGTCGTCGTTGAACTTATGGGAGTGGAGGTACTGGGGTGCGGAAGGTGAGAACAAAGAGGGAAAGCGAAGCGGACCATGAACTCGTAGAGTACTATTCTATGGAAAAAAGAGCTTGCAAGGTGAAGTTGTATTTATATCGAGTACAAGGCGACTTACATCCTCTGGTAACGTCGTTCCGCAGGAACGGAGTCTAACTCTTTCTGTAAAGGAGCCAGAGATGCCAGACGGTAAACATATAGTGGTATACCATTCTAAACCCACGATAAGCATTTGGAATGGCAGATAGAGCAGACATTTACCTTGTCCCTCCTTCCAGTCCAGCGTGGATAAAATCGTTTGGCTGCTTCAAATTCAACGGGATCGAAAGTGTTGTAAAGATTCACAACATCGTACTCCTTCCGCCAATTCTCGGCATCTGAGAATTGTTTCTGCGCAGGACCAAGAGCAAACTTTCTTGCTCGTAAAAATCGTCTGGAAGTCTTGAGCAACAATTGTCAATCATGAAGAGAACGACACACAGAAGAGTTGGATCGTCATGAGAGGCTTTGGCGTTATCAATCGGAGTTGAATAGAGCTTGGCCTTCGAAAGGTTCGCCCTAAAGTGCTCGAGAACCTCTTCTTGCAAACCTGTTAGATGGCCTAGGTGGCCAGTGGAAAAGTCAGCATGTTCGGGAACCAGAGGAGTCATTCCCGATGAATTGTACTGAAGTCCAATGTGGTGAACAAATCCTTCTATGTAGTATGATCCCAACCACTTATCGTTATCATATGCATATGTCATCCGAGTCATCAAAATTGAGTGACCATCACAGATGGATACACCGGGCCCAGTGACATTTACTTGCGCTCTCCCCGAGTATAATCTAATAACATCCATTCTACCATTTGACTACTAGGTACTATGAATGAGGGATCACCAATCAACCTGAAGATCCATTGACTAGCTACTAATTCTAATCTACTGCAATGTCTCTTATTCACCCTGGCGTGCATTTTCGACTTGCTAACAATTTTCCAATAATCCCGATTACCTGGTATTACCAAGATTGTACATAGACAGACAGACCTAAGGGCCTTAAGAAATGTCTGGTGAGGGCTGTGTAATACCCTACATTTCTTTCGTATAGCATTGGAAGATCTCTAGGCCTGATCTATTCCAGAGTTGTGCAGTGTGGCACATACCTAGAGAAACAGTTTGATATGATTGGCGACGAAAGCGATCAGAGATCTATTCAAAATGTGTGGATGGTAGAGCATTAGCCGACAGCCTATTCTGAAGACACAAGAGGCGTCACTGGTTGTTCGTGCATTATGCTTCTCTTTCCTCCGCCTTTTGACGCCAGCCTTGTCCACAATATCCAACCAAGAGAATAAGAAATCCACTAATCGCCGCAAGTCCTGCCCAGATAGTGTAGGTCCAGCCTGTGGAGAGACATTCTTGACTGCAGTCATACCTCCAAGTCAGGGTTTGACTTACCATCTCCCACGCCGTCCTAATGTTCGATTAATGGATACGAATGAGAGTGAATGAAGCTGTTGAGAACTCACTTGGAGAGGGACAGCAATCTCTATCGATACAAAAGCTGCAACCCCACGGAACGCGCTGTTAACTGCTACCGCAGGGGAGGAACGGCCAACATTAGAGTCTACGATATATGTGAGGGTACTAGCGTATGTCCAGCTGGAAATAAAATTCAGATGAAAGCACTTGAAGAAACGCGGCCAGACTGAGTAGTAAGTGTGACATACGCCGAGAGAAAACCACAGAAAAATAGGAAGACACAAAGAACAGCTACGTGAACGTGTTGGTTACAAACCCATCCATATGCGAGAATAGATGGAGGTAACAAGCAAGCGCTGGATATGACACTTTTCAATCGCATCTGAGTATCAATATTCCGCAAATACTCAGCGGATTGGGCGAAACGGATAATAAATAAGACTCACTTCTGGATAGCTGACGTTCCCATTTGCTGCCTTTGATTGAGCTAGTTTATAATCGGAGAAACGGCCACCCAACAGACTCCCAGTAACGGAGCCTGGTAGACCAGGTTTCAACAAACAATAAAAGATATGGACAACGCAACGGACCGATTCCCAAGGCCACAATAACAAACCCGGTTACTAGTGCACTGTAATTATAACGCATGCTAAGGGTACGAGCTGTTGTGTACGGGATGAGGAATGCAAAGGCGAATTGAAGAGCTTGATCAAATATTGGTAAGTAGATGATTCAAGTTCACGACTCTTGGAATACCAACCAGAACCAAATAAAATGATAACATTATTCATTTGGCTTAACACCAAAACAAGTGGTTTGACCAGATTAATGTCTTTAAGAGAAATCGTGATCTGCGGGGATGGGTTCTTTTCAAGATCAGTATCAATCTTGGGTGATTTTCCACCCGCAGCCTTCAAGTTCAGCCGTTGCTTGAGAACGTTCTGATAGGTTAAACTGCGTTCCTTCCGGAATGTGTCCCGAAAGAACCCAGCAAAGAAAATGCAGATAGAGCCGCCGTATATGCTCAGGAACCAAAATATCGCTCGCCAGCCTAGGCCTGTAGTGAGGCCCCCACCAAGGATGGGCCCTATGGCCTAGTACCCAAAAATGTTAACATGTCATTTGATGTCATTTGTCAGTGAAAGGCTGTTGACATGCTCACAGGACCAAGCAAAGGAGCAATATAATATATCCCCACCTACCCAATAAAGATCAGCTGGAAAGAGATATCCTGGAAAGTGTATCATGCGGACCTTGGTACCTCTTTCCGCCGGTTCATATATATCTGCCAATGTAGCTGCACCAATAGAAAGAATGGCAGCAGAGCTGGAGAAGGCGGTCGGTCAGAGGAGTCAATCTCTAATGGTAAAGATGTACCCTAGGCCTTGGAGACAACGAAATCCAATGACCCTATGACAAATAGCTCTAATCTTAACGGGCATGTGAACATGGACATGTCACTTACAGCCCTATATTCCTGCTGACAGCGACAACGATAGACCCCACCGTAAACAGTGCTAGCGAGGCGACATACACTAGCTAAAAGAAACAGATGCATGGTCAGATGGGAAGACAATATTAAACGAGTACTTGCTTTTCGACCTTTGATTTCACCAATCGCACTCCAGACTAAAGGCACCAACCCTTGAACAAGGACAAACGCTGAAATACTCCAACTAAATTGAGAACTGGTGGCTGGAAGATCCTCCTGCATCTGCTGTACTGCCGCTATAGCAATCGGTGAATAGACTATAAGCAACGAACCGTCCACCAGCTTGGGCACCTGCTCACTCACGGTTCTGGATGCTACCAGCAAGTCCAACTACTATGGAAGCGGAGATGATCATTACCAAGATGAGATTCTAAAACGCTCATAAGGGGGGAAATCACTAGAAACTTATGAAAAACAAAAGGGGACCTTCCGTAGCGGAGACCACGCTCGAGGATCATCCACGACCGGCATATGCTCAATGTCCGGTCGTGTGCCATTGACCGTAGTCGAGTTCGACGGTAATGTCGATGGGATTGGGTGTATCGCAGCATGGTTGTCGAGCACCATCACGATGACGGCCGGGACAACTGGGATGTAGTGAGAAGTGTGTTAAGAATGCAAAAGACTCGCAGCCAACGGTAGGCAATTGTCATTACACATTCTGTGCCGAGAGGGCATGCGTTCCGGATCCTAAGTTTATATTACCAAATCATTGGCAAAAATAGAGCGGCACGATTCCAAGTGAGGGCGCTTCAAGGATGCAGCGAAGTTCCGAAACCGCATCCCGGTTATATGTAAATATAAATCCTATGTATGTCACCCTTGCCAGAAAGAGATACAAATGATATCTGATTGGAGCGGAGAAAGGGTGCACGAACCAAACAGTATACTAATGAACTCTACTGCTTGAAGGTGTGGGACTGGTTCCCACGTTTGAATTCGCTGTGCGCCTTAGGCGGAGCGGGGAAGTCGCCGTAAAAATTGCCACCTATGATCGATATGAGCTTGAAATATCGAAGCATGAAGTGTATGGACTATACATACCGCTTTTTTGTTTCTTCTGCCTCTTCTTTTGCTTCGTGTCCTCAACGTTCGGGTTGTCGTCCAGAATGTTTGGCACTGTCGTGAAGTCAAACGGCTCATGGTCGCTACTGTCCTTGTTTTGGGATTTATTTGTGGAGTCGGGTTCTTCGACCGACGTTGGCACCATACCATCAGCCGGTGGCTTTGTCCGTTTGCGTTTCTTTTGTCTTGCTTGGCCAACGATGACAATGGAGTCATCTTCAATAACTCGAATAGCTTTGCGCTGAGAAGCGGGAATGAAAGGGACCTCGACCTGCATTCCTGATACCTCTGTTGACAGAATTTGTCCATCTTCGGGACCATTTTCGGAAATGTGCTCATTCTTTGATTCCACGGCCTGTATGATGATAGACGACGTGAGGGGAAAAACCCAATAAAAAATAGCACGCATACTCTTGGTATTGTGGGTGCGACAACGAGCGTGCTGTTGATACGAGCAATCACATCGCGGAAATATGGATCTGGGTTTGAAGTTTTAATCGGCACCTGTGAAAACGACAAGATGAGGGAATTTCCGGAACGTCGCGTCAAGAAGTGCGGTGATCGACAAGGAATGCGGAACTCACGAGCTTGGAGAGAGATGTGCTAGAGGAGACGTTACCGAACAATGAACTTTTCGTCGTTGAGAACACGGATGATGTTCGAGGCGTGTTGCGAATCAACGTTGGCCCAAAAAGTGATGATGTTGAAGCGACTGGGTTGTTTTGGGATGCTATTAGAAGGGATACCAGCAAAGATATGCAATGTCAGATTAGATACTTCCAAAGGAGAGAAAGACTGACGGCAGATCCATATATTGGGCAGAGGAGAGGGGTCACTCAATTTCGTTTGTGGTACGGTAGAAGATTCAGGACTATGCAAGGCCGGGACTTGCGGCGGGACTGAAGGTGTCGGAGAGACGGTATTATTCGACAGATGTCGCTTAACGCAATCCCTGATTACCTCTAAAAGCTCCTTGGCGTACTTGCGTATGACAGGCGGGACTGAGCGAAATACGCCAAGTAACGCAGCCATGTCTGCAGGAGGCTGTTCTGCCAATTGGAACAGGAAATGATTCGGCAGAACGTATCTACAATCATAAAGCACAGGTCATTCAAATATCGATATTTCAAAGCATACCTTGTGCTTTCGTCGTCCATACGTGCAATCATTTCTCTCCACTTGTGGACGGCTTGGTAAACTGCGCGCTGGAGGGCACTAACACCGACATTTGGCCCTCCAGCAAGCAGCGCACCTTTATTCCATTTACGAGCCAAAGTGTCCCACCCGGTGCTTCCAGTCCCACCTTGAGCATCGTACAGGTCCTTTTCATATGTACGCAGAGAAGTTTCTTCAGATTTGGCTAAAACTTGCTTCATTAGCGTATGGGCAACATCTTCGGTGGTAGAAGTATGGGGTGGTGATGCAGACGGCGACCGAGATTGTGCGCGTGATTGTGCGCGGTCTAGAAGCGCATTGCGCAAATTGTCGTAGATATATAGTAGAAAGTGAGTGTCAGACCGCGCATATTCCAACATTTCTTGTGGAAGAGGGCTGTTTATACGAAGTCTATCAGAAACTGACAAAATTAAAGGGATGCATACAGACCGTATACGCCAGTCAGCCAATTGGTATCGTTTGTCCGGGGTAAAATCGCAGTACATCTCAAGGAGATTAGCCAATCCATGGCGCGGGAAGTCTGTAACACGTTGTAAGCGAAACCATGGAAGGTGGAGATTAATATGAACCTAAAGCTTTTGACGCATGGAAGGTATCAAATAAATTAACAATATATACGTTGAAGTCTTGCTGAAGCCAAACAATATCACTTTCTGCGCCATGAAATACCTGATAGGTTGTCAGAAAAGACGAGACAGAGCAGGCATCATCAGACCTTCACAATGTTTGGGTCGGCAAAGACCTCATTGAGCTCGATCAGCTCGTCTCTGAGAACAAGAGTGTCAATGATATAATCTTCCTCTCGTGTGCTTATCTGCATCAGGCACACGAAACCTGCATACGATCGATAGTCATGATGCTCAAGGTCAACAGCGATTTCTGACGCCTGCCGTAGCTTGGCGAGCATTGCTTGAAGATTGTCTTGTGTGGATATCCAGGTAAAGGGCGTGTCTGAAAAGTCTTTCGGTGGAGAGGGTACTACAGGTTTGAAAGTCCGTTCTGGATAATGAATATGAGTGATCTCATAACGGTAGGGATGTGTTGCACTTGCAAATTCGTCAGATGCAAATTGAGAGATGATGTCAAGACACTTACATAGGGGAAGCAGGGTCTGCATCAGAATCGTGATACGCATAACCAAGCGGAACTTGCGCATGATATTTGTGAGGTAACGAAGGATACCATTGTGAGTCGTTGTTTTCCACTTTCCGCATGAACAACAACTGAGGCTTCGGTAGATGAGAAGCGTGTTGAATTACAGGATCTACATGGCCACGGGGAGTAACCTGCAAGAAGTCAGATTTTACGCGGTAGGCGAAGTCCGGATTGACACACCCTTTTCGTTACCTTCGTTACTTGCGGTACGGGGTTAACAGTGATAACAGGAGCTTTTATACGACCTGAGAATTCGTCGAGACATATATCCTGCGAAAAAATGAGTCAACAAAACACAGAAGTGGTTCAAGCAACTCACCGTTCTTTCCAAGAGCTGATCCATTGAGTCTACCACAAGTGAATGAAAGTTGTCCACGACATCATCTTGGCTCTCTAGTTTGGCCTTCCCTTTCGTTCGCGATGCAGAAGTGTCGGCTGTCGTCACTAGGGTAATGACTTTGTTCGCCAAAGAAAGAATACGTGACGAAAAGTTGTCTAGATCTTTTGCAAACTCTGAGTCCATGGATCGGTGGAAAGCGACATCATTTGGCAATGCAAGACCGTTTCTCGTCGCCTTAAGTGCATTGATTTGGAGCTGAGAGTTAAATGAATCAAATGTTGCAGACGTAAGAGTGCTGCTAGATGCTCCGCTTGTCATCGTCGTCGCCATCGTCGTGCAGCCAAAAAATTAAGGTATTGGTCACGTTGGGATAGAAAATTATGTAATCAAACAAAAATAACTATATCGCATTAACGTGCCAAGCGCTTGTACTTATTCCGGTCTTGGTCCGGTCGTTACAGTAAAGGATTCACATACATACATATACATACACCTGCAGCTGGACATTTTATCATTCATCATCGTTACTATGGACGAGTTTCGTTCCTCTGACAGGGGCCATAAATTCCAATCTTGGAATTATCTATGTATAGCCTTGGCTCTTGCATCTTGACGTCTCTGTCTCAGACACAAGCGCCTACTATCCATAAAAGGGTCATCGGAGCTTCTTTTTATTCTTCGTTCTTGCGCGCGACTGCTCTACGACTATGACTGCTACACCCCCGCCTGCCTCTCCTCCTTACCATGATTTGATTAGTCGTGACGTAGAAAAATGCGCAAACACTTACTTTCAAAATTTGGAGGACTCGGATTCCGATTCGGAAAGCAGTCAAGCCACCCTCGAGGATTTTGGAATACACGAGCAATTTGGGCATCCTTTGCAGCGAATGGAACGGGCTCATCGTCATCAGTTTCGTATGACCTGTGCGTGAAGCCCTCCAATGTTGACAATGAATACTCATTCATTTTTCAAATGCAGTGATTACGAAAAGCTGATTGACGATCTGCTTGAAGAGAACCCAAAATTCGAACCAAACTTTTCTGATATGGTTAGTGTAGCAAATTTAAAAACTCACTAGAGCGTGCGTCTGAGACTCCATTCAGAGGCTAGTCGAGCCTTCATCTCCCGAACTTCGAGACTCCCTCATGATCAAGTGCTTGCCTCGAACCTCGACAGAACTTTATCTCCTTTTGGAGCTCAATCACAAAGAATTACGTTCAGATCCCTGGAATCCAGTACCCCATTTGAGGTGTGCTGTCGAACGAGATTGTGTCTACCTGTGTATGGAGCGTCTCAATCCTTATGATCAGCCACCGTTCAAGACTGTGGCCAACTACATTGATTTCTTTAGACAAATTCTCGAGGTCAGGCTGTTTTAGTAGAGTATTTTAGACTGACTAAACATGATATTAGGGCCTCACATTTTTACACGAGCACCAGATTGGAAACCTCTCATTCCACGAACCGACGTGTTTTATGGTCGACCTCAGCAGTGCACCAAGCACCTGTATATCACCGGTTGATTTCGACAGGACGAAGTATCCCGTCAGATACTACTTTACCAACCTCCAGCATGCCAACAAGTACGACACCCCGTTATTAGAAGGGCCTCCCTCTGCCTTGATGCGTGATGTTCAGGAATGTGGTGCCCTCATTGACAAATTGCTGTCTCATGTAGGTTTCTCTTAATCGGTCACGTTTAAACCTAAGACTGAGTTTGCGGTGCAGGTTCCTCACATCGAACCGAAGATGAAATCTCTAGTCCAAGCAATGACAGTCGGTGGGTTTGGAGCAGACGACGCGAGAAAATTATTCGAGGCTCTGTGTAAATCTTTCGAGGCGCCGACACTTGATACGACGACATCCGCGCCAGAAGGGTTGCCAAGTGCACCAACATTGCCGATACCAAAACGAAGTACGCCGCAGATATTTTTGCCGCCGTTATCAACCTAGGATTCCTGATTTGTTTCCTCTTTGTGCTTGCTGTGGGCTTTCTACAAGGGAATAAGTCTCACTATTTCCGGGACAAAACAGAGGTGAATTTAGTTTGGGTGATTGGCCTTAGCCTTACACCTGTCTATTGCGCCTTATTTATAGGAACTGTTCTTTCGACTCAGTCGCAATACCAGTCAAAAATGACACTATGTATTCCGTTCTTTTTCTGAGGGGTGTGTTAAGAAGGATGTCATACATAATCCATTTGTGGGGGACGGATGTGATCAACGAACATTGTCCCTGGCCCATCAACAGGGTTGCGAGGTTGGCTTCCAACTTACGCCACATTATCCTGGCATTGCAAATGGTATTAGGCCTTCACCAGGAGTTTGAGTGTATGTATGAGGTTAATATCGATGAGTGTTTAAACGACTTTGATATTTTGTTTCTTTCTAGTCAAAAATTTTGAGATCCACCCATGCTGGAAGTCCAAATAATGAAGGGAGACCTTCCCAAAGCTTCGCAATACATTCGTCATGCTGATTACGAGCAGCTGGCCCGCAGGTCTCGCACAGTTGTTCATCCCATGAAATATTCCAAACACCATTGCGAAGGTCAGGTTTCCGACCGGCAGCGCCAAACACTGAGAAAAATATGCGTTTTCCTTGAGCGGAACACCTAGATTTGTCCTTGCAGCCTTCGTGTGGCATGGATCTTGCCAATGCGGCGATCTGTTGCATGAAACTTTCACGGAGTTTCGACCATCCAACAACCCAAGTCAGTTTCAGGTCTGCGGGGATGTGCAGAACTGATCCGTCTGGACGTTTTACTCCTTCGATGATCTCATCCTATAATATAGGTTAGATTGATAGAATGAACAGTACAAAGGGAATCTTTACAAGATTGAACGCTGTGAAGGTTTCCAGGTAGAGAGCAGGTAGAATAGTTTGTATTTTGCACTCGTCAGTGAGGATCAAGAGTTCAAGAAGTTGGCGACTGTCGTCGAGATCGATCCTCGTGTATTGATGACGTTCTTTGTATAGCTCCAGGTTTCGCGGAAACTCGTAGACCAAGCGATGTAATGCATCCTCCTTGAATTGAGCGAAGTTATATCTATGACCGAGGCGAAGCATTGCAGTCAAAATCCGAAGTGGAAGCTCATCAGTCGAGTGATAAAACCTATTTTGTGCCCTCTATTAGGGATTTGATTGTACGACAGGATTTGTTTGCTCACCAATCGTAGAGAGCTCTTAATAAGTGGCCTACATCTTCTGCTCTATCAGACAGGGAGATGAGCCTGCATCCCTCCAATGTGGGCTCATGTGGTGGTGGCGAACTGTCAAACATATCCCTGAATACCGTTGAATGCTTAGACAACACGCTTTTATGGACGCGATATTGCATATGTTCAGCTTCGAGGATGACATTGCCGTCAGATAACCAGATGTCGGAACGTGTCTTGGGTTGTTCAACCTCATCATCAAGCCTCTGCCTTTTTACAGTGGGGTGGAACATTTGCGAGTGAAGGGGGTTGCTGAATAAGGATAGTACAATTGACCACTAAGGTTTGTGACAAAACACGAAAGGTCACGATATGTCGTTTCTGTGACCTTATTCTGCAACGATTTGTCGACACTATAACTTCAAATTCACCACCTCTAAAGGTAGATACCAGAAAGGAGTAAACCAGTAGTAAAGGCCATCATTCCTAAGAATTATGCAAGTCAAAATATCAAATCTCAAGCCCACTATTGATACTGTGGAACCTATGTCAAAGGCTAGGAAGTAACTTGAAAAAGACTGTCCAAGGCAGTCAAGAGTTGCGAGAACCAAAGCATGAACACTGTAGTTCGTTATTCCCACGTTGAAGAGAAACACGATATAGATGGATGACAGTATCATGGAAACGTACCAGGGAAGAAAGATAGAAAACAGGTGACAAGCACCTGTCACTAACTTGAAAATGAGAGTGTAAGCGAGTTCGATCAAGGGGGCGCAACTCACCTTCAAATGTTTTTCGCCTCAGCAGCCTGTTGGCGTTTCGCCGCCGCCGCCTTGGCTTCGCTCAACGGTCGGCTCCAACGTGCTTCTGGTGGATCCCAGATCCCCAATTCCTTCTTCATCTCTTCAACATCTTGTTCCCACCTCTGCTCCCAGTAGACAGTGATGAGGTTTCTGGCCGAGCCGCCACATCTGAAGGCCCAAGGAACATATTCTGAGAAGAGCCTGGCTCGCTTCCGGGGATTAAGCCGTAATGGTCCAAAGGCTGCGGACAGAGCTGTCATTGGAATACCCAGATTCACAAACTCGAATGTCTTGAGCGCTAGTTCGGACTCAACATTCACGGGAAGATTGCAAATGCAGTGATAGAAGTCGTGACATTCACGATACCTTTGCATGACGTATGCAAGCTCGGGATCGTCAACATAATGCACCTGGATGCGTGATAATATGATTCTCTGCTAGCATTTGACCATGTGATACATGTACTCACAGGTTCACGAGTGTCGGGAGTTACTCCACATCGTTCCAGCCATGTGACATACGCCCGTCCAAAGGTCCCTTCTGGATATTGCGCCAGTTGGTCCATGTCAACGGTGGTAGAGTTCACTCTTGGCCTATCCTTGAGAATCTTCCGACCTTCTGCACTTTCAAGCATAACATCTCGTAGACGGCGCAAGCTGGGTCCGGCAGTGGTTTCACCAAGAGCAGCAATCATGTCTAGCGTTTTGGGATATAAAGCTAGGGCATCAAGGCAATAGATTGATGATACTTACCCCCTCTTCGAGGATCTGCCAGTGACATAAAAGCAGAACCTACAGTCAATACTGCGGTTTCAAACCAATTTAATGGGATGTGGCCTTCGTAGGCTGGCGCGCTGCTACTGGATCGTGTGGCGTTGGGGAAGGTATTTGGGTGGTGCTGAGGAAGAATAGCTAAACTCCGCAAAGTGGGTCCACTTATGTTTCGAACTCTTGAAGCTCTGGCTAAGGCAAGCATGATCTGAACGCAGAGAGAGTTATGAGTTTGTTCGGAGTGATGAGTGAAAAGACGGAAACAGTCGGAGTTCGGAACACAGCCCTGTCACGTACGCGTTAGGTCACAACGTGACCACATCCAACTTGAAGTTGGTGCCATCCATCACAGTGAGCAGCGACTCACTGTTTTGCCGCGCTTTTGTGATCAAGGATTCGGGCTCAGCCTGACCTTTTTAGTTTCAAATGTATATAAAAACCTTGACGATACAGGGTTTTAAATCTTGTGCGCCATTATCTTCATCGTTCTCTACATTCGTTGCTAACCTTTATGTAGACCGCGACCAGACCCAGATTGAACCCTTCTCTCCCAGACACAATGTTGTAGTAGGACGAAATGGATCAGGGAAGAGTAACTTCTTCGCTGGTAAGTAAGAGGGCGGCCCACGATCTTAACCAGTCTTATGAGCCCCAATTTATAGCCATTCGGTTCGTATTATCCGATGCTTATACGTCAATGTCGAAAGAAGAGCGACAAGCATTGCTCCACGAGGGTGTAACTGTAGCTACAACCATGTCGGCGTATGGTGCGTCACATCCGCACGGTTACTGTGTCCAAGCTAAACATGCCACTTGTAGTGGAGATCGTTTTCGACAACTCAGACAACAGATTTCCGACTGGCCATGACGAGGTCATTCTGCGCCGCACAATTGGTTTGAAGAAGGACGAATACAGTTTGGACAAGAAAAGCGCAAGCAAGGCCGATGTTATGAATTTACTGGAGAGCGCTGGATTTAGCAAGTCAAACCCATACTACATCGTCCCACAAGGTCGTGTGAGTTACCAATTGGCATCCGATACTTGGTATCATACTTACAATTATGTCTAGATTACGGCCCTTACCAATGCTAAGGATCATGAACGATTAGCTCTTCTCAAGGAAGTCGCTGGAACGAAAGTGTACGAACAACGTCGCGCGGAATCACTACGCATCATGGCTGAAACTGATGCAAAGCGTACCAAGATCAATGAGCTCCTCGACTATATTGAATCCCGGTTGGCGGAACTTGAGGAGGAGAAGGAGGAGTTAAAAGAATTTCAGGACAAGGATAAAGAGAGGCGGTGCTTGGAGTATGCTTTGTATCAGCGGGAATTGGAAGAAGTGGGTGAAGCACTTGACGAAATCGAAGAAGACAGGAGGGCAGAAGTGCATGGTGCAAACCTTCGGCGGGAGAAGTTCAACGAAAGAGAACAAGAAATCTCCGTCAGTCAATATTCTACAATTCCACGTTCCGTTCGACTGAACTCAGCTATTCTTCATTTCCTCTCAGGATCTGGAGAAAGCCATCTCAGATGCCAAACACTCGCAGCAGACCCTGAAGATAACCCGAGATGATACCCAAGCTGAACTTACGGACTTTGTTCGCACACGTACAGAACTCGAGTGTACTATCGCCGATATCCGAGCTGCGAACGCGAATGCCGGTGGGAAACGAGAAGAGATCGATGCTGAGCTCACACGCGTTGAGAGACAGATTGCTCAGAAAGAAAGTGCTCTCGAGCAGCTCCTACCACAATGGACAGAACAACGTAATTTGGAGGCAACAGAGAAACGAAATTTGGACGAGGCAAGCGCGAAGCTGTCTGCATTATTTGCAAAACAAGGGCGAACGACGAAGTTCCGGACGAAATCTGAGCGTGACGCGTACTTGAAGCACGAAATCGGACTCATGGAGGAATATCGTAAGAGTCAAAGGGCAGCATTGACGACCACCCAGACGGAACTTAACGCAGCGCGACCTGGTCTTGGAGAGATCGATGGTCAGATCGCAGAGGTGCAAAACAAGATTGAGGACGGGAAGAAGAGGTTCCGTGATTTATCGGATCAGGTGGTTGGGCTCAAGGATCAGCACAGCGATTTTACAGAGAGGAGAAAGGATCTGTGGAGGGAAGATACGAAGCTTGAAAGCATTGTTGGTCGAGCGGTGGAGGAGCTAAGAACTGCGGAGAGGTTGCTGGCAGGCATGGTAGACAAGGTAGATATAATCTTCTCACAAGGCGACCGCACGTCACTGATAGTAACTATTATCAAGGATACAGGGACTGGACTGCGCGCTGTCGACAGGATCGCCGAGAGAAATGGCTTCGAGGGTGTTTACGGCCCTCTGTATCGTCTGTTTGAGGTTACAGACCCGAAGTTCAACATAGCTGTGGAATTAACTGCCGGTAACAGGTTCGGGTCATCATTCCCTCTGTCTATTACACGATTGACCATCTACTCAGCCTATTCCATGTCGTGGTTGATACCGACGAAACGGCATCAAAGGTCCTAGATATCATGATGAAAGAGAAAACCGGCCGAGTCACATTTATGCCACTCAACCGACTTAAGCCCAAGAATCCGCCGACCCCAAATGCCCAAGATGCAGAACCGCTCATCAACAAGTTGAGGTTTGACCCTAAATTTGAAAAGGCCTTCCAGCAAGTCTTCGGGAAAACCTGTGTCTGCCGTGATCTGACAATTGCCGCTGCTTATGTGAAAAGCCATGGAATAAACACCATTACCCTTGACGGAGATAAAGTCGACAGGAAAGGTGCGCTGACAGGTGGTTACCATGATGTTCGCCGGTCTCGCATTGAGGCAATCAAGGCCGTCACGACCTGGCGCGCAAAGTTCGAGGCGGAGGACAAGCGTTCCAAAGAAGTCAAAGCGTCAATCACAGAGCTGGAACAAGAAATAACACAGTTGACGGGGCAGATGACGGTTCTCGCTGGACGGCAAAATCAGACGAGGGAGTCGAGGGAGAGGCTGATGGATGAAGGAAACCAGTTGACACGGGAGAAAGAAAAACTTAAACAACGCATTGTGACACTTGAAGCTGATCTTTCAGATCTTGAAACTGAGCTGACAGGTCTCGACACGAAACTTGAGGGCTATCGGGCGGAGTTAGTGACACCATTGGCTAAGGGTCTTACTGCCCAAGAGGAGATGCTGATTGCCAACCTGGGGAAGGAGGTCGAAAAGCGGCAGAAGGATATGGTGGAATTGAGCCGATCCAAAAACAAGGTCTGTCCTCTCTACCACTGTTGGAATATGTTGCTAATATTCGAATTAACAGTTGGAGGGTCAAAAGAATCAAATTGAGATTGAACTCAACGAGCGGCTTCGTCGGCGCCGAGAGGAGCTGCAGAGTAAAATCGATGCGCTCGGTGACCCGGAAGATGGTGATGTGACTTCAGCTGAAGCACTTGAAGCAAAGACACGGGAACTTAAAGCCTTGAATAAATCGATTGCAACTCTAACCACAAAAACTCAAGGTCTGTCTCTTTCACAATCTGTTACGTGTTGATATTGAGATGTCTCTAATTAGGTATGGAGAAAGAGGGCGATGACCTTGCTGTAAAGCTACAGGAACTCCGTGTATCTCTTGAGAAGGTGCAGAATCAACAGGCTGAAGACAGCCGCACGATCAATCGACAACAGAAGACAACGGAGCGATATCTTGCGAAGAGACAGATGTTGCTGAGCAGGAAAGACGAATGTAACCGCAATATCCGAGACCTTGGAGTCTTGCCCGAAGAAGCCTTCGAGAAATACATTACCGAGAAGCTTGACAAGGTTTGTACATTCGTGATTATGTATTACATATCGATGTTAAAATCTTGGTCCCTACAGCTGGTGAAAAAACTTCATACTGTCAACGACGGACTAAAAAAATTTGCGCATGTAAACAAGAAAGCTTTTGAACAGTATAACAACTTTACGAAGCAGCGAGATCAACTTTTGACTCGCCGAGAAGACCTCGACAAATCTGCTACCGCTATTGAGGAGCTCGTTGAGGTTCTCGATCAGCGCAAGGATGAGGCTATTGAACGGACGTTCAAACAAGTCGCGAGTAACTTTGAGGAGGTGTTTGAGAAGTTGGTTCCAGCCGGGCGAGGACGTCTTATCATTCAGAGGCGAATTGACCAGGTTAGTTCTCATTGTCTGATCACGACAACATACCTGACAGTCTCCTTAAAGGATGAAGAGATGGACGAAGATGCAGAAGAGACCCAACAGAGTACTATTGATAATTACACTGGCGTATCTATTAAGGTATTTTGTTTCAAATGCGTTGACTATGCACCGTCCTGACGATCCATCCAGGTTTCCTTCAACTCCAAAGTGGATGAAGGCCTCCGTATTCAACAGCTGTCAGGTGGTCAAAAGTCATTGGTCGCTCTCGCCACCGGTGAGTCACTTAGAAAAAGGTCCTCTGCAGGCAGAAGGATTCAATTGATTAATTTTCCGTTCAGTCTTTGCGATACAGAAGTGTGATCCTGCACCTTTCTATCTCTTCGATGAGGTATGATGCATCTGAAGCCGTCTGCGGACTACCTAAGAATCCATTTCTACAGATCGACGCAAACTTAGACGCTCAGTACCGTACTGCTGTGGCATGTACGTCTCAGCTTTTTTGTGAAAGTATCTCGTTGTCTCATATACTCGATTAAGCGATGATTCAATCGTTGTCCTCAACTGCGCAGTTTATTACAACGACATTCCGTCCTGAGATGCTGGTGACCGCAGATAAATTCTACGGTGTGCTTTTTAACAACCAGAAGGTGTCCTCTATTCGAGCCATCAAGAGAGAAGAAGCAATGGAGTTTGTCGACCAGGTACGTGGGACCCCTTAGCCTTTGGTTTTCCCTGCCAACTCCTTTCTGAAACAGGAGGCACAAGCTCAATGATGTTCTGCGAGTTGTGATGTCGTTAGTGACTATCTTAATTCTTGTCTGCTCTATTTATTCTCGCATGCTCTGTTGTATCTTCCAACTATCGCTTCCATACCTCTGTAATGATAGGAATCATATGTAATCAGATCGACTTTCATCTACGTAGTATCGTTAAAGTTTATTCTGGAAACTCGGCACTTGGAAAAAAGTGGACGTCCGGGTATAGCCGAATTTCTCTCGATTGATATGTATGAACAAATTTATTTCACAACAGCCCAATAGTACTCTCTCAATAGGCCGCAATTGCTTCAATCTCGATGTCTACATCGTTTGGCAATTTTCCTGCCTGAATGCATGTCCTGGCTGGCTTTGGGGTCGGAACCAACTAGATATTGGATATCAGCGACACTGGGGACATTACACATGAACTCGGAAATTTTCGAACTTTCTCGTAGACTTCGTTCATGGATGCGAAATTATCCATGTTCTTGAGGTATATGTTGACCTTTACCACCTTCTCCCATGACGAACCGGCAGCTTCCAATACATTGCCAACGTTAGAAATGCATTGGGCCTGCCAGAATCGCACTAGTTATAAACTGTTGAAACGGTCTAATAGGGGTAACACACTGTATGCTCCCGGATTCCGCCCTGAATAACGACCCCTTCACTATCAACGGGCACTTGTCCACTGATGAAAATCAATCCTGGAATTTTCGTCGCATGGGCTAAATCCAGAATACGACATTGAATCAAAGAATCTGAAATACCAGTATTCTCAACTTACAGAGGATCTGCGGTACAGCCCGATTTTTCGGCGAATTAATCTTCTCGACGGACATGGGTAGAAGGAAATAAGAATCAGATAGGAATGGAGGTAAAGTCTTCGCGATGGGAATCAGTATCTGATGTTGAAGGTCGGGCCGCTATCCGAGTTCAAATGTACCTTGCATCGAGTATGCGGAACGTATCCTAACAGAAGTACCGTGTATTTTCTCCGAAAGGCCGAATTCTGCTAAGTCTCAAAACCCCCAGATAATACTTCTAAGACTATCGGTGACGCGTGACGAGACAACTTCCTACCTAGGTCCCTGATCTCTACTTACGCGGGGCAGCTTGTCGAAGGAAATATCACTTTTTGAATAGTCAAACTAGAAGACATGATCAACTGACTAATTTCATCTAGGCCCTCAATACCAACATGCTACAGAACCACGTTCAGTACTAGATTTCAATCCTCAGGTTATCGACGCATCCGACGATATTTCGAAACAACAAAGCTTCCTGTTTCCAAAAGGTTCAAAACGGACCAAAGAAGTCAAATTCTGGAGAATATCCGGAGAGTATCCTTGGTTTTTCCCCTATTCATACTGGTACAGAGTACAGTACATTTACCAACTTCTAATGACGTGAACGTGTGAACCCCATTTGGCAGGGGTTCTTCTATAAATTCCCACTTCTTGAAGCTAGGCTTGTGCTACCTTTCCCACTACTTGGAAGTCTGAATGCCAGAACTTCAACAGGCTCTTGTCTTCCCCCAGATGACGACTACTCCTCAAGAGGCAAGTCGTCTGAAATGGAAATTTGACCTCTTGATCCTACCTCCCTTAACAATGATGTGACTACATCATTATTCGGAATATTCCAGGTACCCACAAGTTGACCACAGTGACAGGTAAGCTAAGTTAATGAACAATTGTCACAAACTTAGATGACCAGGTATCTTTGCAATGCATTGGATAAAGGAAACGTCGGAAACGCGAAAACAGATGGGTGGGATAAGGTATCTCCTCCGGTAATAGTAACTGTTCCAAAACGTAACCCTTTTCAGGATATTGGACTCACCGGGAACCAGGTAGGAGAGGAGCTATCACATCCAGAATCATTTTAGAACTTAAAAGTTTCCTACCTTAGTACTATCTCCTCGTGATGATATTTTACGTACGTCGCGGTATCGGGTTTCAAACACTCATTCATTTCTGATGATTTCTCTACCTCAGGTCCCCTTCTGTCTGTGAGTATAATATGCTCAGAGGTTTTTGTTTCCGTCACTCAATCGTGATATAGCTTCGGCACCCCGATCTCTCTTCTTGTCAAGCGTTTCTCAGCAGCACGAGTATTACCGCTTATGATGATTGGTTTTGTATGACAACGATATTAATCCGTTTCTGATTGCTACTGTTCCGTTCTGACATCCCGGTTGTAGGGATCTATGTCAGTCTGTCTCATCTCATGACTTTTCCGTAAACAATGATATTATATCTATCTCATAGGTCACTCTTGGCTGGTATTGCAAAGAACTTCTCGCGTGCGCACCTTCTCCAATCTTACTTGATTTTTGAAACGACATTCTAAGTGCAGAGATATTCGCCATCCGATTCTTTCTAGGAATCTTTGAATCTGCTATGCTTCCCGGTGTGGTAATGCTGCTCTATCAACCCATCTCCGAGCAAGCCCTCTGAGTTCTTTTTAAAACCAACAGGTTTTCTATCTATCCACTTTTTACAGGCGCGGAGAACTAGCCTCTCGAATTGGCCTTTTCTATGGCACGTCTTGTTATCCGCTGCAATGTTTGTACTTAGGTCGTTTTTTTCACGCTGTAGCCGCCGCGTCAATTGCAGGTGCTTTCTCAGGTACACATACCTCTTTTCCAAATGCGCAGAACGTAATCAATCTATTGAAACCTGGTACTAGGTCTGATCGCATTTGGAGTGTTCCATGTCGAAGATCCCAAATACAAGTCATGGCAATTTCTGTTCTGGGTCGAAGGTAGAGTTAAATTATGATTTACCGACATAACTTACAAGTTAAGTAGGCGGCGCCACCGTCTGCCTTGCGGTATTCTGCTTCTTTTGGCTCCCTCGATCCCCTTCTACTTGGTTTATCCTGAGCGCTCAAGAGAAAGCGATTGCCAGGGCCCGTGTTCTTTCGGACTCATCTGTCGAGGTCGATGAACAACTGAATGTCCGAGACGCGTTTCGACCTTTTCTTGATCCTATGTACTGGTGAGGAAGCTCCAGTGTACACTATATCGATATTTAAATGAAATTTGTATAGGCTTTGGGCTTTGATCAGTGTATCCCTTGGTGTCCCTCTTGCTAGCGTCAACAACTTTTTGCCCCAGATTGTTGCTAGCCTGGGATACTCGACAGTCAAAACCAACCTTTTCACTGTTGCTCCAAATATCGTTGGTACAGTCGCACTCCTGATACTAACCTTTTCTTCCGATTACTTCCGCGAACGTTCAATTCACATGTCAGCAACGTTCATCGACATTATCTCTTGTACCTTGCTGAATGAATACTCGATAGCTGCATTCCCCTTCTCACAGCGGTTGTCGGTTTCATTGTTCTTGGCTCGATCGATGTGGTGGAAAACAAGCGTGTCGCGTACTTTGCTTGCTTTCTGCTTACTATGGGAGTAGGTGCCGACCCCAATCATAATCCAGGTAGAAACAATTGACATACTTCTTGAAAAGGCGTTCGCGCCCTCGGTGTTAGTGAGCACATGGCAAGTAGATTCTGTCTTGTGATTTATTCATTTTGGGCTACTGTGTATACGCCAGGTACTCAAATAACACCCCAAGTGAATCAAGACGGGCTGTTGTTGCCGCTGTCATGAGTACGGTTTACTTCCTATTTGAGAGAAGCTTTGATTGGCTTACCTTGGAATGAAGTTGCACTTGCTAACTCGTCAGGATTAATTTCAACAAACGCCTTCAGAGCAAAGGATGAACCAAAATATATCCCAGGTTGATTCTTCTGCCTATACATGCTTTATATTCATGGCTTATCATTTCTTTCAAAGCCCTGGCTACATCTGGTACATAGTTAATCTTTTATCTTCAACTATTTCCTGGTGAATTGTATTGCAGCTGCTTTTGGCGGGTTGTGCTTCATCCTAGTTGCACTGTGCGTATTTGTAGAAGTGGTCTTATCCTTTATGCTGACCGGATTCCTTCAAGTGTTGGGTTATACATGAGGTTGGAGAATCGGCGTCGCAACAAGGAGCAAGGTGTAAATATCACTGCTGCAGATGTCGACACTGAAGATTTGGCGCAGGGGCCGACATCTTCCGCTTTTCGTTACATGTACTAGTAGTTACGTTACCAATGCTGTAGCTTGTCAACGGTAACCTGGGGTACTCTGCTTGAGACTATGGTCGATCCGATCTTTAAATACTTGAGCACTCGATGCTGTAGTTGCAATACCGGTTGATCCCTTAGGGCCTTTTCGGATTGGAGTTGGACTTACGCTTAACCCGGGTTAACGTTGGGTTAGTACTTCTCACACGTTAACCCAATGTAAACAAATCGTTCGGGTTGTGGGTAGGGTTAGTGTAGGTAGCGTCCTGTTGTCACGGCCTATCTCGTAACGCTGCTGGTCGGATCAAATCTCGCCGGTTTCATTGTCATAACCACCGAGCATGCCAGAGTGTGTTCTATCAAAAGAAAAAGAATCAAAATATGAAAACAAAGGCCCAAAGTTGAAAAGTATTGATACAAAGGTGCCACAGTAACCCAAACACATCTAGCAATTTATTTTGCAAAGATAGCAGTAAAGATAAGGAATGAAATCTGATGATCAATTTGTGACTAACGGGCGACAATTTTGTGACTTGCTCGCTCAAACTGGGCTAAAGTGACAAACTAAATCCATCCTTAACCAGCTGTTTGTCGTTACCTTTGATAAACCCGGGTTTAGCCACAAGCCCAACTCCAATCCGAAAAGGCCCTTAATGGTCGGACTCATCAATCTGGACAATGGAGGTGTGTCATTAATCAAGTCGAATGGAAGACTTCGACTCGACAGTATCCACAAATCTCATCCAGTGCGTCCGTCGATTCCTACGTACCTCCCTTCAAGACTATGAAGGTACAGAGATGACCGTTGTGCATCATTGGGTTTACTTTTGAACCTTTTTGAACAGGTTGCTAGGCTGAAATAGGTTGTAGTTTAGTTTAGTATATGTGTAAGTAACTGGTATACTGATTTCGCGCCGATATTCCCTTTATGTATGCCATAGGCTATCGATAGCCTATACTTAGTAGGTTGATGCCGAGATGATCATTGGAATGTACTTTTTGTGCCATCACACAGCCTGCGAACTGAAGAAGCCAGCTGCTGCGATCATAGAAGTTGAAACTTTGGCTCCATGGTAATATCTCTGGTGCGTTGGCTGTTCTAGATCTTTAATCAAGTTTTGAAGATCAATGACATTGTCTGTGTTGTACAACGTCTCAACTTCTTGTTGAAGGGTGGCCGCGAAGACACAATTTCCTCATGAAAAATAGCATAACCTAGTATCCTTCTGAGGTTTTTTGTCGTGTTTTGGACAAGTTTTGGATACATGATAAAAATCTTGAATGGTATGTAGTCTCCTCGGGGAGTCGGGGTCAATAGAACAATGTTCAGAATATATCAAGAATAACAGGAGGCAGATTCGGCACCACTATCTGGGAGCCTGCTGGGAGCCTGGAGGGTGATATATCCCTTGTGATTCGGATCTTAGCCTGATAGAACTTCTGATTAATCTATCACAAAAGTGGTCTCTCACACACCAGCTTGCCCGCCTCCTGATGCATAATACTGCACATTCAAGTTCCTCTTTTGACTTCAAGCTCAGGCTCCAACTTGATGATGGTTTCAGATGCCAGTCACGGTCGGTCTTCTAAGGTTCCGATATAAAGTAGGCAACATCGTTTGCGAGTCATCCTACCCCTTCTCATTCCCATAGCCTCTCTGGCACGCTCTCGATGGATAAATTACAACAAGCAGAAGCAGCACAGTACGTACGACTATCTTCATAAATGGCATGAATTTGAATTCAAAGCTTTCCAATCAACCTTTCCTGCCTAGCTTCTTGAAATTTTGTATCCAATATTCTAGCATTGGTGAGTCAATTGATTCGACTGCGAGATACATTTCAAGGTCACACAGACTGTAGCACTGATCTACTACGATTATGTTCTCACGCTCCGACTTGAAGTAACCCACATGTGGCGCTCCACATTCAGGATCACTACAGTTCTCTACATCCTGACACGCTATGCACTGGTTGCAAACATCCTCTATCTGCTGGCGATATCCTCAAAATTAGGGGCAAGGGTACGCAGACTTTCCACAAAATGTCTATACACGACCTGACTCCATCTGCTATAGTATGTTTAAATTTGAGCTTTTTTCAAGGTTTATTTGGACCTTTGTCTTACCTGAGTAAACTTGAACTTAGTTGCGATTCATGGTACCGTATAATTGGTATATTGTCGGTACTTGGGCGGGCATCGGTCATCGGTACTTGTACTTAATATTACGCGCCACACAGCTCAACTAAACTCAAATAGTTGTTTTCTCCGCGAGGACGTACGCTGTTTGGAGCAAAAGTCGTATTGTTCTGGTTTGGCTTGGTGCTTTGGGCATAACATGCATAGTTCTCGATGCCGTATGTGATGCCCTCCTCATGTTATGTTTGATCAAGTTCATTCTATTTTTTTCATCAGCTCCACGTTCCTGGGCTTCGATGCCAGGGCTCATCCTCTTCGCAGCTGTAGGCTCATTTCAATATATTCTTGGTTATGTGTCTTGTCTCATAAAAATTATTTCCAGTCGTATGTCACAAACTTGGTGCCACAACATGACAATTCATCCATTCATATGTCATTCATATAGAGGCAACACTTCTTTCTGTCCTTGTTTGCGTTCTCGAACTCTCTGTTGCAATACTTACCGTGATCAGTGCGGTAAGATCTGAGAAAGTTCGTCCTTTTCAAGCCCAGGATCTTTTCGGATTTATGTACAGGCAAGGTAAGAAAATTGACCTCTACAATTCGTCAATCTCCAATTTTGTATATCTGATATTTCTCGAATCCAGGTGTCTTGTATTTTTGGTGAGAAAGTTCCACCTCCACTATCTAAGTGGCAAATCTCACCATCAGCTAGTGGGGTCTTTGTGTTCACCACTGCAGCAATGGTCCTTAATTTTGTAGGTGTAATAGTTCCGATGGCGGTTCTCCCAGTCTGATTTCTTGCATAAATTCTGTGGAAAATTCAAAGGTTGTCGATGTAAGTCGGCAGATGCATTACTTAAATTATGAAGGGTATCAAGCAGGCCTTCACAATACATCTATAGCCCAACAGCGTTCTCATCAGGCTACTCAATGCAATAACTCTTCCGTGAGTACCTGGCAACATTTGATCCTCATGTTTGTTTATTCGCTTAACGCTGCACGCAGGTTTTCGTGTCTTCTAACATCACGGTTCTTGCTCGATTTACGTTCTCTTTTGGCGAGTCAAGCAAATCACCTGGGTCACGGTGCACAACAAACCAGGAGTGCTGTTTCAAGCATTAATTTTGGTGTTGGAGGTATCTTCGAAGAGTTTTCTTACTCTGGTGAGACGCCTGTGAACGGAGAGTCAAGGTCGGGAGGGACAGACGGTGTGTCTGTTTGAGAAGAACCTGGCAGGGATCTTGATTTCGGCTCAGTCTAAGGAGGCAGCTTTGGTTATCATCTATCTGGATAAAATAAGTAGTGTGAATGAAGGGCACTGACCCAGTATAGACAGTTGCTACCATGTCATAACGTCCTGTGTCCACGCACTACTTAGGCCGCGCGCTCGTCGTGCCATAGCATCATGATGTATTATTGCCCATACTAATCGGAATACCAATCGAGCTGCTCCGTCATGGTTGGTTGGTTGGTCATGATGGTGATCATAGATGATCGGCAAAATACCACAAATGTGTTCCAGACAACCATCTATGACATGCAACTTTCCTCTGGAGATTATAACACTGATGCTGTTGGGCAAACGACATTCCATTATTTCTGGCCGCGCCCCATCATGTCACATCGCTACCAGGTGTGAGCGCCACTTTACTGGAAGTGGGTTTCATGCCCGTGCCACTAGTCCGTTTGACCGTCAGATACAAGTTTATCGCTTTACTTGAACAGGGCGTTCTGATAAAATCGTGACTGGCACGTATCACCAGGGCTGAAACGATTGATGACTCCCAGCACTTGTACAGAGTACATTAGATACATTGCGCACATGCGATACAGGTTTCTCATTGGCATCAAGTCATTTAAATTTGATCTTAGTCAAGGAATTTGAAGGAGGCAAAGTAGCTCGTGCATTTGCTTGCTGAGCCGAATTTAGCCTCTGAAAGTTTTTCGCAGCTTCATGGAGTTCTGAAAACACTACGAGTCTATGTTATACCTATCCTCTAGAAGTTCCGAAGCATCAGCAATCACATCTTGATACTACTGGCATGAGCCTTCGTAATACCTCCGTTGTCTGTGTAAATAGACTAAATTCTTTCAATCATTTGTTAGAGGAAATGATTATACTTATCCATCGATTACCCATGAGAGGGCTGTTACATACGAAGAAGCAATGTAACTGTTGATTTCGACGGTTTCAAAGAAACGGCGAAATCAGAGCGCTGATCTTGTGCCTCGGCAAATTCCGGCTTAACAATATGCATCGAACCTACCGCAGTACAGCTCCGGGACGGACCGGGAGCGCCACCTCAGCTCAGCATCCTTCTGTGTGTACTTATTGTACTGGTCGACGCGGACACCATGCGATATACATACCGCCCACGCACCGGGTCGTGACCCCTCGGCTAGTAAAAAAGAGGACGGGACAGCAGAGGCACCTGGACCGCTGAAGTTGTTCGGCCCATCATCTCACCATTGATTTCGAGCTTCCCAGGCAAATATTATGCTTACTTCGCTCCCTGGTTTTTCAACTGACATGGGCTTATTCCTGCGTATCAAATCGAATCTATTATCTTGTGTCTGTCGGGATATGTGTGGCTGGAGTCGGCTCGCTGAATCCGGAGTCACGCAGGAGCCAAATGGAGCGGTACTCAACTCATGTCTGCTCGATGATATCCCTAGTATCTCACAGACGTCTCAACGGCCCAGTCACCCTGCACATCAAGTCGGGTCGATCTGTATACCCGGGATGAGATACGGACGAGAAATGCAGGATACAAAGAAACCCGAGTCGACTGCGCGTCTCAAGTGAGCGAGATTAAATCCTGGGAGAATTCGGGTTACTTTAATGGCTTTTAATGAAATTCATAAATCACTATGTGTTCGTATATCATCGCTTCCTAACCTGCGCTGCCTGTTGGAATGACGCCCGAATATCCGACCGTTGTCTGTAATCGACGACCTGACTAGATGTACTGATATTGGGTGGAGCGGCGAACACCTGATCAGAAGAGTGGGCGGTCAGGTGAACTACGGAGGTGTTCGACTCGAGCTTCGAGGGTGTGGATGCTAAACAAACCCCGAAACTGAAGAGGAGGAGGGTGGGTTTTTTAACAATTCCGTATGACGGACTGAACTAACGAAGGAGGAACTCTGTAACACGAAAACATGATGCTTGCTTAGTAAGCGCTCCATTGACCCCGCCACTCGCAAGCTCGCGACTTGGGTCAATTACGATTATTTTGTCTATTTGAACAGTGCTTGAATAAGGCTGGTCTCAAAACAATCAATGCGCACTGGGTGGATTTCGTGTGGACTCGGACTCGTTCGGTCTTGTCTACTGTGTGTTTGGATGCCTGTCCCATCAGTTCTGAAGCCTTGCTTTGGGACAACCTGGCTTTGACCTTACTCTCTCATCGAAAAAGAAATAGTCAAGACATGACAATTGTTTGATGGCACGAGTACTTAATCGAGTAGTGTAAAAGTTGTATCTGGATATGCAGAGGTCCATCATCACTAAATTTTCCGTGCTGCAGCCGCTGCAAGAATGACATCTGCTGCCTTTTCGGAGATCTGCAGTAAAAAGTCATTGTAAATCACATTTGAACTCAGTATCTTGGAGTTACTTGCCACATAGGTTTGGGTGGTTATGAAAAATCCGGGGTCGATGCCAGGCCAAGCACTGACATCAACAACTCTGAGGTTTTCCACCCCTCTCACTTTGAAGTTACCATCAAGGACAGCATTGGGGTCTAGATCATTCTTTGTATTAGTCCAAGTACGCTGGTTGTTATCTCTGGTTGTTTACCATCACCTGGCCCAATTGCATTAGTACAGCATGCATGATGACCTGCAGAGGTCGCACGAAGATTAGAATAAGGGAGAGACCTGATTAGACGATGAAAAATTATCACCAAAGACACGATTAAAGATGAAGTTGTCAATATCCTTCATCTGTTGTTACATTAGATCCTGGAGCAATTTCCGTCTCCACCAAAAGGCCAATCGGTGTCGACTCCACAAAGCTCCTGGCACGTTTGATAGCTTCTCGAATCGCAGCGACATCTGCAGGCCCGCCAGGTGCCTGGAAGTGTAATTTTTGGATGTCCAAGGGATCTTGTGGATGGGAACCTGTCAATCTTACTGTGCCCTTCGAAGAGGGATGACCTTTGAGTACAATTGCGGTCAGACAGTTGAGATTGTTGGCCACCTCCTGCGGGTTCTCGGCGTAAGATGCTTCTGACCGAATCGAATTATCAAAAATTACCTCTAACAAAACCAGGGAAAAGAGCAGGAATGTAGTACGTCAAGATATCTGGTGCAGGTAGGCTAGCGGACGACTGTGTTATGATAGCTTCAAAAGCTCCGGCGAAAGCATAACCATTTTCATGGTTAGATGCAAGCCAGTCTTGAAGACAAGGATCTTGTGCAGGATCGGAAAGGAATTTGCACGAGTCAATCATTATATGATGATAGAAATTGGCCTCCATGAGTATAGGATGTATAGTAGGACAGGACGGCGGTAGAGTTTGCGGCGCAGAAGATTGAGAGGTGTTGTTAAAAGGCAAATTCAAACATGCAACCATCCAAAGATGGTGCAATGGGACCAAGAACCATGGAGAGGAAGAGGACATTGTCGAAAGTCCTCAAAACAGTGGACAGGAGAGCTCACTTTGCTTCTTTAGAACTGCCCCTTCTCGTTTCCCCGCAATTTCCTGCTCTCTCTGTCCCATTCTCAGATTCTCTTCTGATGTGCTTTGGTATTGCCCATTTCTCTTCTAATCTCTTCTTGGCCTTACTTGCCCAGTTGAAGAAGTGTCCGGGTACAGCGCCCACATAAAGAGAGAGCCTGTACAAGTAGGGTAGAAACGAGGATAAAAAAATAGAGGACGTTCGGGCAAGCAGTCATGTATGCGGGGCGACAACACGGAGATCACTGCAGCTGACAGCCTGTGAAAAAGTTAAAGTTTAGAACGATGATATCAAAGAAGCGCCGAGCGCCTAAGCATCTTAGACCGTGACGTATCACTATCAGGAAAACGATGTTGTCTCTTGCTTGTATGACGGGACAGCAGTGAACTCCTCAAACCAGGTGCTGAAGAACGAACGACATCGTGATGGGCGTTGGAATATCGACGATGTGGTATCAGAACAATTCGATTTCTGAACCGGACACGATTGGCATTATGAGCATGTACCTCTCTGATTCCACACCGACGCTTGAAGGAGTGTCATAGTTCGGCCAGAATCCATTAACAGACGCAACAATGGAAGCCTGATGCGCAGGAGGTTGTACGTGACACTGGAACCATTGTTCATTAATTCGTAATAGAACTAATGGGACGTGTAGGATATTGATATGAATAGAAGCTTCAAGTCAAAAGAAAACGTGCACTATCCATCCAACAGTCAGCTTGGGGGCCGCGTCATTAGGGGGCGCGATGGACGTGAGATGGATTATCTAGGCCCGTGTTTCCGTTACTTGATATTTCTTCCGGACAACCGATAAAAAAATGCTGAGTCATTATTTATTGCTCAGGTATCCTGATTATGCGTTGACTCCACGCGTCCTGCACTTGTTCAGAATATTTAAATTTCCCTTGTTTCCTTTTTTTTTTCGAATGCTCCTTGGTACACTCGTTAGACGCTGAGGGAAACAAGTTTGAGCCCTCCACGTCCATCTACTATTCGCCCATCTTTTATACGTCCAAGATGTCATCCAACAGCATCGACACCCAACAATCTGCACCGGCGTCGAAGATCACGCGCACGTCAGAGAGGCCCTTCACCAGGCGTTTCTTCGACAAAAATAACGCAGTGCAGCGTAGCATCTATTTTAAGGTGCTCTTCGGTGGAATATTCTCAGTCATCTTGGTTATTTTTGCTATCCTTCCTATTTTCTGGGGAGCGCTATGGAAGATACCTGCCCGGAATCTGGATGGATGGGTCATAGTAAGTTCTTCGTTTCTATGTAAAATTGGATCTCCCGCTCATCACCTGTTCGCAAGGACTTTGATAGTGACTTGATTGGGCACACCGTTATCGAAGCACTTATATCTGAACAAATAAGCTCTCTGGGCAAGATTACATGGACCGCCATACCGGCAAACCAGTTTCTTGACGGCCCTAATCAATTGGCTAATGCAGTGAGGGAAGAAAAGACTTGGGTGGCCATCGCTAGTGCGTTATTCGTGTTCTAACCTTTCTATCTGCCACTTATCTCCGAGTTATCAGTCCACGCGGGATCTACAGAACGCCTGAAAGCATCGTACGCGTCTCCAAACGCTTCTTATGATGGATCCGAAGCTATAACCGTTTACGGTGACGAAGCGCGCAATGAGAATGCGTAGTAAGTTTGTTCGACATTTGCTTCTCTCTCTCCCATCTCAACAGATTCAACAGCCGAGGTCTCATCACGCCTTCTGTATGGTCTTCCTATTCTAATAAAGTACCATGTTTAACGCATTGAAAAATAGGTACAAGGAGCTCTTGCCGCGATTTCACAAAAGTTTGCCCTCCGAACGGCAGCCCAACGGTTGTCACAGTCCTCAAATATGGCTGCGCTCCTTGCGACATCACCCCAGACTGTTATTGCACCGATATCATATACCCTCCATAATGTTGCGCCGTTCGATAACCCTGTGTATGTATTTTCTGCCCTTATTAGAATGATATATTGACATGTGTTCAATCCAGTGCGTCAGCGGTGACTTTCGTCGGCTTGATATACCAACTGATTCTTTCATTCTTTGTTGTTGTAGGTTTCTTTTTTTTATCTGGTTTCCATATATGCCTCTCATGTTCTATTAGATGATTTGCAACGGCGCCCGTGATGCGGCAAGGCTAAACCAGAACTTATCCCTGCGTTCGCTCATCATCACTCGATTTACATCATCGTTTGGTGCTTATTTCCTTGTTTCGGTTAGTTTCCTTCATCACTTTCATTTTCCATCATGGCTGATATTTTTTCTTAGCTATTCTACGCTTTAGTCAGCGTTGCATTCCAGCTTGATTTCACGAGAAAGTACGTTCTGAAATAAAGTTCTTAACAGAGGTCATTATTGACTTCAATCAGGTTTGGCCACAGTGGATTCCTTGTCTTTTGGATGTTGAATTGGATTGGAATGCTTTCTGTGTAAGATTTTCTGAGCTCAGATAGCATTGACATCAGGCTAATTGTCCCTCTCACAGTGGCCTTGCTCTGGAGGCACTTATCACTCTGCTCACCACACGATTCATGCCCTTCTTTATGATCCTCTGGATTATCAGTACGTGAACATCTACCGTCGTAGGTTCAATGATGTTGACGGGAAGCATAGTCAATGTCTCCGTCTGCATATATCCCATCGAGGTCTTACCCATAATCTTCCGTTATGGATACGCGACACCTTTCTACAACGTCTCCCATGCTGTGAGGTGTATTGTCTTTGGAACGAAAAACAGAGGTAAACCCTGCTTCTTATCAATCTCTCAATCATCTCCGTGTTAAATGACTCGATGACAGTTGGGATGAACTTTGGAATTCTAATTGTCTGGGCTACAATTTCGTGTATCACCCTTCCTCTCATTCAGTGGTTCGTGCGGCGGAGAGATATTACACAGTTGAGCCAGGCATCATCACAGATTTCTAACGACAATATCAAGGAGGACCCCTGATAAATGAAGACAGGTGTTCGTATGGTATGGTAATCATGCTTTGATCATTTACAGTGCTGCTAGTAATAGTTATATGATACCAATCTGGATGGATATTGACGTCGGTAGGAAAACGGTGATTGTAGAAGTCTACAGCATTATATATTTATACATAGAAAATCTTATTGACAACATCGGGGACAGACCAGATATGCATTTGATGAAAACAACACGTTAGCAAATTGCTCCTCCTACAGATTAGTGAAAAAGTAGAGTCCACGACTGGCTACAAACACAGGGCCTGACCAGCATGCGACTACGTATTATAACCCGAGGAAGTTTATATTGATGAAGAAATCAGTGATATGTAAGTAATAAAGCAAGAGTTCGGGAATCAAAGCAGAAGCTGAACCCCCCCAAATAAATAAGCAATCATAACCCAGAAGCCACCCGGCATCAAGAAAAGTAGGAAGCAAGAAGGAAAGACACATCATATCAACCGAAAAAAAAATAGGTATAAAGGGTAGGTATTTTCTCAACGTACGCGAAGGGGGAAGGGGTAAAATCACATACATCTAAGCGGGGAGCTCCATCCAATGCCAAAAAAAATCATACAAGGTAACCGACCGCGACGGGCCGTTTACCAGTTCATGCTGCTCTCCTGGAGGACCGGCGTGGAGATGATGTTGGTCGAAACATTGACATTGCGCCTCTGGACCATATTGTGTTGCGGCGACGCCGTGCTGATAGTGCTTTCACCGGGGGTACTCTGCTGGTATCCACGCAGAGAATCTTCGGCGTAGTAGAAGCTACGGCGGCGTTGTCCTCCAACACTGTCCTGATCGAACTCGCGACCGTCGGGACGGACGCCGATGTACTCGTTGGGCGGGTCGGAGAGACGGCGGTGGGCGAGCTCGCGGCGGCGTTTCCAGGAGCGGTAAACGAGGAATGCAAGGACGAGGACGGCGATGCCGCCGAGGGCGCTGACGACACCGATGATGGCGTCCTGCCGTGATCTTCCACTGTTTGAAGTACCGCTGGAAGAATTTGAACCTGTTACACCCCCACCCCCGGAGGTGGGCGGGGCTGGAATGGCGTTAAGGCTGAAGCCGGGGTTGACGTGTTGAGCGAGGGCTTGGGCAACGGGGTCGTTGACGCCGGTGTAGAACACTGAGGTTCTGGTCTTGATCAGGGCTGCGAGCGTGTCGACGAGTCCGGTGGGAATAAATCCGAGCCAAGTTGTGCCGAGCTGAGCTTGGTCCTCGGCGTCGTGATATGTAGCAGGAATGTATACTTGCAGCACATAGGTTTTCACCTTATCGCCTGGAATGAGATTCAGCTCGACTGGGTAAGGATAGGGAATTGGGAAGACTTACCAGTAATGTTCAAAGCGGTTGCGATGATGACAGGGAGCCAAGCAAAGATCTGACTCGACGAATCTGGATTACTTGCGACGAAAGGCCAGTTCAGCTCCTCATTGAAGAGGATGCTGATCATTGTGTATTGGTCCGACGGAACCTGACTCAAGTCCAATTGCACCGGGGGATAGATCCTTGCGGGAATTCCTGTAGGCAGCGCCGCGGCTGTTAGACTCGTCTGTGGGGTGGGATCGGTCGTAGCTATCGATTGAAGAGTAGTCGTTGCCATATCAGGATTTGTAAGAGTCGTCGTCCTTGTTACGGTGGGCACAATCGCCACAGCGAGAGAGGTCTCCGTCAGTATGAAGGAGTACTCCGAGTTTACAAAGATAGAAGAGAACAGGTGAGGCCGAGTACGAGTACGAGTGGAGGTCACGATGGACGTCTGATTAGTGGTGGTCGAAACCTCGCTTGTGATACTAGCAGAATCTGATGTCAAGGTTGAAGAAACCGTGCTCGTAGTCGTCAATGGAGGCAGCAAAAGACTCGTAACCTCCGAAACATCAGAAGCCAGAGCACTCGTAACCCCCGAAATAATTGAGAGCACTGGGTGCTTCCGGCTACGAGTACTGCTAGTAGTCACCGAAGAATCCGACGTGGTGGAAGTGGGGGCGGGAGTACTCGTTGGCCCATCACTGTCAGTGATCGAAGTGGCGGGCAAAACAGATGTTGTGTCCGAACTCGAAGTTGTGGGTTTAGGCGCGATTGCATGACCAATTACACTGGTAGGATCGGTAACAACACCACCGACAAAACTGGTAGCATCACCGACGGCTGAGGGAATGTCATCAACGACACCACCAACTACACTGGTAACAGCAGTAACGACACCACCAGCTAGACTGGTAAAATCACCAATGGCATTGGGAATACCACCACCGAGGATGCCCTTGGGCTTCGACTGTGTGGTGGTTGGAGGAGTAGTCGTCTCCTCCTCCAGAGTGGTCGTTGATGGCTCATCCGTGATCGTCGACGTAGTTTGCGCGGGGGGCACAGCAGGTTCAGGAGTCTGGTCATTCTTGCCTGGCACCAGGTCACCTACTTCACTGACTGTGAGTCTGATGGATGCTAGAAGTGTGGAATGAAACACACCTAAACTCTTAACCCCTCCCAAGAGCTGGCGGCGTTGAAGCTTGTTATAGAGGGCATAACGGGGATGAGGAGGGATCTGTTGGGCATAGGCGCTGGCCAAGGGGAGAACAAGCGTGGCAACAAGCAGAGAATAGATATCCGGACGCATTGGAGGATATGGGGGGAGGTGAGCGGCTTGTCGCCGTTAAGGAACGTGAAGATGCTGCACACAGCAGAATATGAAGGAAAGTCGCAGTGAACGACTAACAGAGAAAGAGAAGATGGGAGAATGCGAAAATCTAATACATCACAATTCACATCAAACTATCAGTCTACATCTACAAACAACCATGTGCTTCATCAATTATATCCATATCTCTCTGTTAATTCTCTATACCTCAGTAGTGAACATAACCATATCACCGTACTGACGTTCAGCGACCGTCATGTCACTGTCTACAACCCAGCCGTGGCTCCTCTCCCCTGTGCCCCACTCCCAGCCAACCAAGTGAGTGTGTGTCCACTCTGTGAAAAGATTGTCCGGAAAGGGGGTACAAGGCCGCTCCGAACTCGCCTTGTGATGTGAAGAGTGCAGTGGACTTACATCACGATTCATTTGTTTTTGATCTTGATGACTTCCATATTAAATAACATACGGTGATGGACGCCCTCAAACTGCCGCTCAAACCCAGCCAACGACGCCTTTGCAACAAAGGCACGTTGTACTTCGGGGCGACGAAATGCGTTCGCTAGACTATGTAGCTACAAAGTCACCGAGTCTCCTGGCCCGACAGGTTCGCGACATCTTCTCTGTGCAATCAAACATGTCAGAGGGCCATCTTTCAAATTTCCGCTCATCACCTGCTATGTCAAATGGTAATCACACATCATGATTCAAATCACACTTAGCATTTCTTTCCTATAAGGAAGTGTGGGTCCTATTCTAAGTAAGCCCTCTCCGACTAAGCTCGCCATATGCACATACATAATACTTGCTTCGCGAGTTGTATAGCTGTCGAAGAATTCCCGCGGAAGTCCTACTCACATGGAATATTATTCTTCCCATTCGCCCTCCCACTGGTATGGTACTTATTTTTGGGGGCTCATAAACGACTTCCCCGGGATCGAACGGGATCCCGGTGTCATTCGGCGCCACGAGAAAGATCTCTCACAATACTTATGTATGTTTCAAGGATCCGATATCACGCATTTCGTCCTGAGCGTCTATGGCTGTTCTTAATTCGAAACGACTACTCATTACTGGATGCGTTTATGCTCTTTCTTTTGAAGATGTATTGGAAAGACTCTCTCATAACATGTCGTACGCTCTCTCAGACCTGTGAGTAAGTCTTGGCACTTTGGGCAGTTGGGTTAAAGTTTCGTTGAAATTTCCCAGGATTAGTATGTTCCAGACCTCTTTATGTCCGTCCGAGACGGAAAAATTACATGAACGGCATGAATGGTTCTATTCACATGAAACGTTTCTCAGAGATGACTGGTGCTGTCCGACGGGCCAGAGTGTAAGTACCTCAAGGAACCACTCCCTCAAACCACCGTTTCTTCTGAGCGCATCATGATGTCGATGCATCCGACGGTGCAGACAATATCAAGACGGATTATCGCAAACCACAGGTATCAAAACCAAATTTGGTACATACTCAGATATCCATGTAGATAGATAGAAACTCTTTCAGGAAGATTCATCCCATCCTTTGTATGTACTCATCCCCGTCCCTAGGCCTCTTCAAGCAGTATTCGTTCGCTCCACTCATCTTATGGCAAGCCCCCATTCTAGAAATTACAAAATTGGACTTTCTAGATTCCGTCGGCGGGTTCAAGATTTCTCTCTGTGTGCTAAAAGTAAAAAACAAGCTGTAAGTAATGCTTACTACTGAAGTGGCAGCTGACCATTTGTTCAGAGGCCCGGGCTTGTTTCTCCGTCGAAAGAAGAGAAGCCCGGCCGATAGTACATCTTAATCAAATTAGCTGCCGATGCTGTTGAACTTACATACCAAATTGAGAGGGATCTATTACATCAATAACGGCTAACGTGGCTCTGACGCATCGCTATGAACCGTCTTTCATCCATTCAGAAACAAAGCAATGCAGATGAGCAGTGTAGGGCCACCCATTACGTTGTTCTATCCTTATGCCGGTATTCAAACGTTCGAGTCTGGATCCATTACGAGGTAGTAGGTACAACGTCAACGTCAAAAACCACATCATTGACGTTGTCATTCTAACGCACCACCGATTTTGAGCTGTGACTCGTACTCGATAACCTACCGGACCCAACGGCGGCGGTCACTGAAAGGAAGCCTATATAACTCAACCAGTACATAAACCTAGGTTTAAGTTGATTCTGATTCTGCGGACTTGACTCAGTACTTAGTAGTACTAGTCTTCTGGAACTCTCGAAATGGGTTGCCTCCTCTGCTTAGATGTTCGTGCGTTCTGGATCTTTCACCTTTACCTTCGCCCTCTGCGTTGTGGGTGTTGTTTTTCCTGTTGAAGTGAGTGAGTTGGGCGATAGCTTTGCTAGTTATACGCCTTTTTTCTTAAGCACTCGGTCCAGTGTTGTTCTGCTAGGGACTAGGGAAATGCATGCATTCATTCAGTACGGATTCAAGATAGAATACACTGCAATACAGTAAGTACATGGCATAACCCTGTGCTGTTCTGATGACTCTGATCTAGCTGAATTTATCAGAGGCAAATGACTGAGTTGGCTGGTCCGAATAGATATATGGTGATATCGTGTCCGACTCGCAGCGCGATCCCGTCTCAGCTATTCCGGTTACCCCCCTGCCCCCCCATCTCTTCCTTTAGATCTCTTATAGTAGTGACTCGGATGTCTATGTGCACAGCACCCCGTCTCCGGAAGGTGTTCATATCGGACGCTGTGAACTTGAATACCACTTGAGGGATCATTGTAATTGTGCCCGCACTCCGATTTTTGGCCCGGGTGTAATAATGAGATGAATACTTACTCGTCCTCTCACCTACTATGTAGTCTATATATCAACGTTTATGAACCCTCAGGATAACGAATTTTTCTGATCGACCTAGCCTTTCTCACTAAACCTGACAGTTCCTGAAATTCTAGTAGCGTCAGTACCTCGGCATCAATTATTATTATGGTAAGGTCAGTCTTAGGTATTCCGAGTTTGGACTTCCATTTTCTGATGTGCTCAGGTCTGAGAGAAATACATGGGTACCGCGATCCTCGTGCCGAAAGAATCAGAGAAGCTCTAAATCTTGGTATTCCAATCAGACTCCGAAGAAGATGTTAGCACACGTACTATTTTCGAAATAGCGCATGGTTCTTTGCACACTGTCGAGGGACGGGATAAGTTGTTCAACTTGGTCAAGGGTTTTTCAACGTGGTTTTCCCGAATCCCGTTATGTTTTGACTGCTTATATTTTCTGGGTACTGTCATGGCGTGATCACTGATCCGATTTACCTCCAGCCAGAGTTTGCTCTAAAAGCTCTTGACTGAGTCGACTCGGACACGAGTCCTCCTTCTGTTACTCACGCACTTCGAATTGACAAGTCATATGCACAAATCATGAGGTCAGACTTCTTTGAGGCACCACCATTCAAAGGTGGCTTCGATTTATTATCTCGTTAAATGCTGAGGACCGCACTGGCGGACAGCCTGCCGTTCTGGAATCTGGCCACGGAGGTTTTGATAATTTCAATTATCGTCTCTCATGACATCGTGCTCATTGACAGTTCCTCAAACTTTTCAAATGATCGAAACTTTAGTTCCTTTGCGACTCTCCAGCTTGCAAGCTAAAACACCCCAACAATGTATTACATTGCTCCGTTTTCTAAGAGTTCAGTATGGGTCGAGTCATAAGTTCATTTAAGATCTGACTTCAGGAGTGACGTTTCAACGTGGCGCAATAAAATCGCTTGCCTGACAAGTGCCACGAGATGACCACAATGAATATTTCACAAATTCTATGAGTACGGAAACAATAATCAAAGCAGCCAATTGAAATAACATTCTTCTGGTGAATCTACTTCAGTCGCACAAGAGCCCTGACAATAGAGAATGGCAGCAATTCATCCCTCCCCGCTCCCAGCTCATAAATCCACATATAAAAGGTCGGCATAGAATAGCTGAACCACACCAGAACCCACACGTATCCAATAATGCGCAAAATCCTTGTGTGGCATCTCCATCTCATTTTCCTTGTCACAGCAATAACACTGTCCTCGAAAGTGATCGCTGCGGCATTCATCAGGAAGAATGTCATAGAGCGGCCAAAGTATTGGCGCCCCACCATGAGATCACCGAAGCAGTGCACCACCCCGGATATAGTGAAAGCAACCCAAACCTGTGTCTGGGAGGAAAGGAATGACCCTCGGCGTGCGCCTGAGGACAGGGCTGATGCCTTTCCTAACACAGAGAAATACTGTACTCGAAGGAAGATCAGCACTTTACCGCCTGACGTTCGACCAAGAGGCTTACACGACGGAGGCTTTGATGCCATACTCTCCTGAGTAGTGCACCTTGAGTCAATTTATCGAGAAGCTAGACGAAATGAACACTTACCCCCAGGTCCGACGCACCGTATATGCATCTGACCATGACCCGAACATGTCAGGCCATAGCTCAGGGCTACCTGCTAACAAAGGTGACCCGATGGATACACAGATCAGAGAGTTGATTGTATAAACCAGCTTGATCACAGCATAGGCACCCAAAACCCAAGAAACCTGGCATCCAACGGACAATATATATCCACGAAGACCACTGGGGAAAGCGGGGCTCTCTTGTAAGAAAAACTCTGGGAGAGTAAGGATAAAGCTATGACTAAGATCAACCAGGAGCAAGCAATATAAAATCCGGAGAATCCGAGATTGAATGAATTGGGAGCGAGTGCCTTGGAAAGGTCGTGGAATATGAGAGACCTTCCAGTCGATTATCAGTGATGGAAGGATGGAAGAAAATGAAACTAGATCAACCTCGACGTTCAAGCCAATAAAACGAGCATTTCTCAGTATACATAATGCGTCATAGAGTCTTGAACGCAGTGGCCTTTCTGCCAGGGTTGAAACGCCCTCAGAATCTCCATTATACCTGAATTCTTTCATCGGATCTGTGCACCACAACAGCAACAGTACATTGAATGGCTGCAATCCAAAACCATCGCCGAGGCCCCAGTCTGCACTAACGTTTCCCGTAGTATATGTCGCTGGGATGTGATAAGCCAAGTAAACAAGGATCAGGGACCCAAGCAGCCGCGGGATGAATGAGGGACGAGTGGCTATAAGGAACGCGAAAAACATTTCTGGAGCTACGAGGCATGAGAGAACGGGAAGCAAAGGCTTCATGACCAACAGGTATCCTCCGAGTAGTCCACCTCTCAGCCTTGCAGGACTGAGATCCGTCAACTTTTTAAATCAACAGCTTTAAGACCTGAGGCCTGAGGCCTGAGCATGGGCCGATCTGCCATCCACGAAGCGCAGGACTTGGCAATGGGGCATCCATACGACCATTTTCGATAAGTAGGTACCCTTCGACTTCCGCTTGGTTGATATCCGCGGGCTTAAGTATCGAATCGCGATTAGAGACGAAGTTTCCATACAAGAAGTCATTTTCCTTATGCTGCTAGTAAAAGATCATCTCGATGCAAGTTGAGCCAGTTTTTCGGAGTCGATCACAACGATATTGCGACACTCAGAGTTACAAGGCTACGATAAAAGCCATAGGCAACTGCAAGCGCTCATAATCACTATGTATATCTCAGTGAGAAGGCAATGGATTTCACATTGAAACACCCTAGTAAGCTAGGCCGTCCTCAATTGCACCGAAACTAGCGGAAGTCAAATTTACTAGGGGCCTATCGGTGAAAAGGCTGTACGGCAGAGAACAGAGAGCTTGTTCATTGCATTTGCCAGTGCATCCGACTCCATCCGAAGACTGGCAAGCTTGATAGGGTCACTAGTACGAGATGGTGCTTGTCGACGCATAGTAAAGGTCATTGGGTGCAGCATTTCGAAATAATGAACGGACATCCCAGCATTGAGCCCGCGAGCGTGGATGTCCGAACAGAGCCTTAGGTTACGTCGTAGGTCTTTTGAGCATGATGAGTCAAGATTATTCAAGCCTCACAGAAGAGTACTAGGCTCATCCAGAAGTCTCCGAGTGAGCCTCAGGCTGGGGCCAGACTTGAAGAGTAGATTTTTAGACCACCAGTGGAAACTATTCACCGTCAGTTATGATGGCATCTGTTCTGTTCCCTATATAAGCTCTCAGACTTTGAGGCATTACCAGCCATCATTTACCGACATGCCTTCTATCACCACACGGTTGACTACCCTCTTGAGTGAGAGTGCTCCAGAATCACCCATTCTTGCATACTGATCATATCAAGGCATCCAGAGCCCCATCGTTTCAGCACCAATGTACACTGCTGCTACTTCCTTGATGGCGGCGGGAGTCACTAATGCTGGGGCGTTTGGATTTATTCCTGCAGGTACGATGACCATGACTGTCGTATAAAGAATTTATCCTTTTCGATATCTAGGTCCTGATCCATCTCAGAAGTTACGCGATCAACTACAATCTGTCCGCGCAATCCTACGTTTGCCTTCTGACGTACCAGTGCCAGTCGGTGTCGGTTTCCTTGGATTCCTACTTGACAAAACTGAGGCTTCAAATGATCCTCGGTTACCTGCAGTTCTAGAAGAATTTCCTATGGCTCTATGGTTTGCTTTTGGAGGTGACCTAGGTCGGCACATTGCGCAAGTTCGTGCCTACGATTCCAATCGTAAACATAAGACTGCCATATTTGTTATTGTCAATTCTGTTGAGGAGGCCCTACGCGCCGCCAATGAATGGAAGGTTGATGTGCTTGTTGTTCAAGGTGAACATAACCTGTATCTCCTGACCTCGCACGGCATTGACGTTAAATATCAGGTAGTGAGGCTGGTGGACATGGAGGAGCTTACGCGCCTCCCCTTTTAACATTACTGCAAGCTGTACTCAATCAAGTTCCCAACGGGCCTGCCATTATTGCCGCAGGAGGGATTTCGACGGGATCACAAGTTGCAGGGTTGTTGACGATGGGCGCTGATGGTGTCGTTTTGGGTTCTTGTTTGCTATGCACTCCTGAATGCATGTACAGCAAGGAAATGAAACAGGAGATCCTCAAAGCTGGGCTCAATGCAACAGCACGAAGTTACGCATTTGATGATGCTGCACGGACCCGCTTCTGGCCAGAGGGAATTGACGGACGCGCGATTGCCAACGATGTATTAGTTGATTTCAATCAAGGCCTAGATCTTGAGACTCGCTTGAAGAGATATGACGAAGCCAAAGAAAAAGGAGAATTGAATCGACTAGTGATCTGGGCTGGGGCAGGGATCGGTTTTGTAAACGATGAGAAAGATGTGACTGTGAGTTGATTTTCCGTAAGGTGATTGTTCAAACTAATAATGAAATACAGACCGTCGTGAAGGGTATCCACAAAGAAATGGTTGAGGCTTTGCGCAGCACGTCTAGTAGACTTGAGCTTAACGTGTAAAGCAATATTGTTGACAATGATTTTGTACCAGTGAAAAGGGTAAGAAAGAACAAAAATGTTCAAGAAGTTGAATGACAATGCTCCAGTGTTACCAGCCTATTCCAACCTTTTCAAAAGCTTTCAAAACACGTACACGAGTTAACACTGGCAGGACAATTTGATGGGAAAGAAACGGGCGAGGCAGATTGTGGGGCAAAAGAAAAATCCAAGCGATGTGACGATTGGACAATTTCTCAAACAAAGTGAGATTTTCTGTTGACTGTCTTGTGGGCTGTCGTTGATTTTCTCTGCCTAGGTTCAGATTTATCATTCCTATTGCATTGTCATTGGACGAGTTACATTTCAAACTGAGCTCCCAATATAGACTCTGTCATCTGCGCAGATTACATATGCCGTTGTTGACTCCGAGTCAATCTATAGATATTTTCTAACAGTCGCAATATGATGATCGTTATAGGTACATCTGCAATTGCTATATTGTAAGATGAATATCCCCGAAGAGCGAGGACCGTGCATCTATTCTAAAACACTGTGGCATCTACAATGGATCATTATTTGTCATTTGTAAGTATAAATCAGTGGGATTCCTTTTTCAAGTTAAGTTGAATCAAAACCCATGCCCTCTTCAGGTTCATAGTAGGTGGTCCTTCTTGTCCTTGATTCCCTGTCCACGAGAGTCTCATCCGAATATGCAAACTCATCCACCATAGCCCCAGCACTGAAACTAATCTTTGACGTAGCGCTTCTGATATGCGGCGGTGTGTCAGGACCAACTTGATTGGATCGACTTGCTGACAGAGAACGCAGGTCGAGTAAAAAACGTGATGTTAGAAGACACGAGAACCTGACCAGTGAATATCAGTTGTCTAAACAAAATATGTAAATTTGTTCCCTCACGGAAGAGTCATTGCATTGAGTACCCTGATGAGGAAGTTATCAGGCTAAAAATGTATCATCAAGGTCTACTTGATATTGTAGATGTGGCAATGAATCTGACTTACGCTGACCACCTAGACGCCAGATTTCATGTAAAGATTCAGATCGTATGTACCAGAGAAATTTCACCTACAAAATTGAGGACCATGCCTGAAGCGACGAATACGAAAGCCCCGCTAGCTGATGGTCAAGCACGAAGATTAGAGTAGGTGGACATTCCTCACCAGAAATACAAGACACCTACGTTGACAAAATATCAGATACCTACTACACTGAAAGGTTGTGTTGAATCTTACCTTGCCTGTAAAGAAATCCGGCAAGATCTTGGGCCGGTAAAGCACGGACTTTCATAGATCTCACCGCGCTCAGTACGGTAAGCAGGGCAACAGAAAGTTCCAGGACACAAACAAAGACAGAAAGGAGTGTTGCTTCTGCACGAGTGATATGATTCAAAGTTTGAGAAATGCTGAATAAGAAATGTATACTAGGGTCGTGACTCACGGCTGGAAATACTTCTTGTGAGATAAGACATGCAGAGAGTAATAAAATATGCCTACAGTTGAGAAGAGGACGATCCCTGACATCGGAGCCCAGGAACATGGAGCTGACAGGCAAAGAAAGAAATCTGGCATTGAACGTGGCATGAAGAGGGAATCACATACGATATCAAGAACAATGCATGTTATCCCCAATAAACTCAGCCAGGCTAAGATAATCCGACTTTGGTTCCATACAGCATATGTCCTTGCTGAAAAAACAACTGCATGATTTCAGTGGATCTTTGTGGCGCCAGATATGAATATGGCTACAAATGACCGAAGCCCGTCCAAGCACGGACAATATACCAATGATGCGGTACCATGCGTCGCAACTACGTTTATCCGGATGAGACGAGGGCTTTGAAACCTAACTAAAACATACTAATAGATGAATTTTGAAAGTAAGTCGTGAACTTTACACCGTTCAATGTGTCACCATGTTTGCGTACCTTTTCCCCTAATTTCGAAGATATCGCCAAAAGATAAAGGATGTTCGCAACCAGTGCATAACGTGACAGAATGTAGAGAAATGTAGAGATCCTGAATTTGGAGCGCCACATATGTGTTATTTCGAGCTGAAGTGTGAGAACATAATCGTAGTAAATCAATGCTGCGGACTGTGTGACTCTGCAGGCTTCCACTGAAAGTCATCCAAGCAACTGACTCACCTATGCTAGAATATTGGATACAAAATTTCAAGAAACTGAAAGGTAGATTGATATGAAAACTTTGGTCCTTATTATTTGAGTTAGGATATGGATTATACTTACTGTGTTTCTGCTTGTTGGATGGAGTCATCCATCGGAGAACCAGAAAGACTAAAGGAATGATCAAGAGTGAGATAGTTCACAATCACTGTTGCCTGCTTTATATATTGACCTCACAAAGCCCCTCGGAACCATCACGAATCGGATTTGAAAGACTGTCACAAGCACATACTGTATTAAAAAACCATTCATGCCAAGTATCCGGACTTCTCCCGTGAGTAGCCATCAAGTATGTGATAGTGATCAGTGAAAATTTTGGTGATTGATTTCTGTTCACTGATAGCTACTAAAAAAGTAAAGCAGCCGACCATGACAGACACATTTATTGCCAGTGTTGTGTGTCGACGATCGCAAAAGGTACCAAGTAAGTATGTAGTATGAGACAAAGGGGGGAGGAGGCTGATGCAGCTTGATTGGATGTGAGAGAATCTTTACTAATAGCCTGTTCTCACCTCTCTTTCCTATACACGATACGCGATTCTCATCGAATATCGACGAGTTTCTCACTCTCACACACAACTCTCGTACACGACCAAGATCATGATTATGCTAGTCCTCTTTAGAATCAATGTTCTTCATTTACCTCTCCCACGGTACTATCTGTTTTTATTTCTGAGAAAACACACACGAGCTCTCCAAGATCTCTCCAGGATGCCGACAAGCCGGCCGGGGGAACGATCAACAAAAACAGGGCCAAAGTCAGAAAATCGGCATTTTGCAATAACAACCCATTAATCTCCAGGCCCGGCAAGCTCCTTGTCTGGAAATTCCCAAAAATCTAGCCTCAAGTCCTTAGCTTTCATCAGGATTTCTCCGGCCCATATGTTGTTTACAGTGTTCTCGTGATCTTCCTGCCATTGGTTGTGGCGGTCCGGACATTTTTTTTGAAAAGTTTGTGAGATTCCCCCTTGCCATACCCCCTAGGTGGACCACTTGAAGATGCTCTTAAATCGTGTGCTTCTTGCTGTGCTGCTATATGCAACGTATACTCTTTACGTGATTGGGTTCTCTCCCGAATTCATTGCATGTCAGGTCGTGAAACCTGCTGGCCATTCTCCTCTCCTCGGTTGTCCAATTGGAACAATATACGTTTCAGGAAACACATCTGATCCCTTTGCTCAGTCCAATACTGTTCAAGAGGCTATTTTATCACTGTGAGCTCTATTTATCCTCTTGAAAACCAGACTTATCAGTAGCTTCAAGCCCCCCTACTGGTGGCGCTACAATTCTTATTGGGGAAGGTGACTATCATGAAACAATAAATGTCACAAGAACTGGACCTCTGACGCTCCTGGTGAGTGATAGCCATCGGTAACTTGTTGAACCCTATCCCTTGTGCTGACACTTCCCGATTTATCAGGGTCAGCTTCCTTCGTCGTCGCTAGCTTCAGTTGACAAGCCAAAGTATCCACTGGATGCTGCACCATCCCCGATGTCGAACTTGGTTCGAATTTTTGACACCAATTTTGTTCATACTGGCATGGATGATGCTACATCTGCGGTTCTGATAGTCGCTCCTTCCTTCAACGCGTCTCTTATTGGAGCCGGCCCCACTGGCGCGCCTCTTCAGCCTCTTTTAGGGAACAGTGATTTCAGGGCATACAACATTGATTGGTCTAATCGTGCTGTTCGCGTCCTGCCTTTCCTGATTTTTACTTATATTCACATCATGCCCCAGGCCGATTTTGCTATTTCTCAAGCACTGGTGACTGACATCTCGTATTCAAATGCCTCTTTCTATGGATGTTCCTTTGCAAGTTTCCAGGACACATGGTATACGGGTCGCAATGGAAGCACTTATGTCGTGGACAGTGTGATCTTTGGTCAGACGGACTGTGAGTTTTCATTTTCACTCTTGATGCATGTTCCTACCATGTTCCGCAGACTTGTTTGGGTTTGGCACAGCGTTGGTATGATAGATGTATTTGAATTCATATTGTTGATGCCATCTTCCTTTCCAGGTGGTTTCAGAATATTATTCTTGCAAACCGTGCTTGTGGTGGTGGTATCGTTGCCTGGAAAGGCACTAATCTCACCGATGCACCGGGGAACCAATATGGAGCCTACATCTCCGATTCGAAGATAATCAGGGTGTGTACAGCCAAATCCTATCAAGAACTTCCTGCCTATGCAAACTAGTCACCTGATGCGAATCTCACCACCGCCACGGATGGCTTGTGCTATCTAGGCGAGTACCGGGTTTTATTCTGGAGTGGGCTTTTAGCCAACATCATATCGGCAGGCAGGCCTTGGAATGACCTCGCCACCACTGTGTTCCTGAGTACTTATATGGATGAGAGTATACGTCCAGCTGGGTTTACCCCCTTTGGCGGCACTAGGTGCGTATCGTCCTGAGCTTCATGTTGTAGCTTATTGTTGTATTGTCAGACCCACCATCCTTAATACGACATTCTATGCTGAGTACAATTCCACTGGTAAGCCGTACCTATCTGCAAGCCTATGTATCCGAGTCCAACACTATGGCTCCTGACAATATTTGTGATTTAGGCCCTGGTGGAAATACCGCTGCACGAGTCCCAATAGAACATATCCTGACAGCACAAGAAGCTCAAGAATTCACGCTTGAGAAGATTTTGGGCCATCCCAGCTGGATTGACTTAGGGTATCGTTTCTAAAAACATGTATGCACAATTGGTAGTCCGAGAATATATAATCCATATTCTATGGTTCCTTTGTTAAGAGACTTGGAGATCGAGTCGTTTATTGAGGTCAGGCCCTACAAGTATGGAAAGTCGGGTCCCGAAGTCTTGTATTCGCTGTGATGTTGAACAGCTCGACAGACGACACAAAGCTCTGAACCTTAAACTCGAGATGTACTACCTGCATTGCGTGATGGGCAATGTGAAAAGATCCCTGGTCCACAGTTGTACTGTATTAGTAGATTGCTGATGACAAGATCCTGAATGGCCTAATGGGACGCTTCCGAGGGAGTTGGCGCCAAGGAAGTGCTGGACTTGAGCGCTGGGTTCTTGCGGCGGTGGCCCGTCAGGATCAATAGCCGCAATTCGACGCGATGAAAGGGTTTCCCACTGGCCGACGGGTTGAAACAGAAACAACTTACTTGATGTAACCTACCTTTCATAGGTAGTTGAATGCTTCGCCAAATCGCTGAAGGGGAAACAGCTTGCTTCTTGCTCCATGGAAGATGGGATCTCGTCTGCGTAATCCGACGTGGCATTTGTCATGAATGCATGAGGCTAGTGAAGTTCAAGTTGACCTCTGTTGGCCTACTAGAGGGCCTACTTCTAATTTTCTGCCAGTGGACGCTCTCGGTCCGGTAACCGGACCTCTCCTTTCACGATCATCTTGCAAGCATATTAATCATCATATACATGGCAGGAATTACTATCACAGCAAAGAAGGCTGCAGCAGATATATGGCGCTCTTTGGCTCTTCCAGAATCTGCATTATCCTTCCTCAAACTGCCGTGTGATCCAGATACTGCTATCGACTCGACCTTTCGACTTGGCACAGCTGCTCAGGTTCGCACTCTGTCAACCATATATATGCGAGTAATAATCCAACGCATCCTTTTTTGTATTAAGGCGTCGATTGGCCTGGCAGGTCTCTCTTCTGCTCAATTTTATGCGCTAAGGACTGCCACACATCTTGACCAGGAGGTTTCCGTAGATGTTAGGCATGCCGTTATCTATTTCCGTATGTTCAAACAGGCTCCCTATCTAGTATTGAGAGAGAGGTGATGGTCGAGAAAAGACAGTGAAGCATGGTACACTCTGAATGGAAATTTACCTGAAGGTAATTCATGGGACTCAATCTCTGGTCTGTATAAGACAAAGGATGGTGGTTTTGTGAGGATCCATACCAACTTCCCCCAGTGAGTTTGACTTCTAACTGTGCTTAAAACTCAATCTGACGCTGTCTATAGTCATTGTAGTGGTATCCTGAGATTATTGAATATTCCAGAAACTCCTGCCCCCACAAGGGAAGTTGTGTCGAAAGCACTTCTTGAATGGGATGCGGTCGAATTCGAGACAGCAGCTGCATCGAACAACATGTGTGCAACGGCATTGCGGTCTTTCGATGCATGGGACAATCATCTACATGCAAAAGCCCTTCTTGGAACCTTCCCCGTTTCTCTGATCAAGATCGGAGAGGCTCCGAAACGGCAGGTCAGGCCAGACGTATTCTATCCATTAGAAGGAATACGTGTTCTCGATCTCACTCGTGTTCTTGCCGGGCCTGTTGCTGGGAGAGCTCTTTCTGGTCAGTACCGCTGCAGAACCCTCTACTTTCATCAAAGTTGACATCTATACAGCTTACGGGGCAGATGTCCTACTAGTGACATCTCCAAATCTCCCATCACTGCCCTTACTAGATACTGAAACCGCTATCGGGAAACGAACGACACAGTTGGACTTGACAACTCAGACTGATCGTGAAAAACTGATCGATCTAACAAGAGACGCAGACGTCTTTCTACAAGCCTATCGACCGGGCGGGCTAGAAATGAAAGGCTTTGGCGCGAAAGAACTCGCGAAGTTGCATCCAGGCATAATTTCTGCCAATCTGACTGCGTGGGGTTGGAATGGTCCATGGAAAGATCGTCGTGGAGTGAATTATCGATTTCTCTCCTTCGAAATAAAGGCTGATAGTCATTCCAGTTTGATTCATTAGTTCAAACAGCCACTGGCTTTAATGTCGCTGAAGGTCAGGCATATCAAGAGTTCTCTGGTGAATATGCGGTAGAAGCTTTTACTGTTATTCAGAAGGCGTATCGCTGAAGGTCGATCGATACACAGAATGGCCAGATTCTTCCACGGCCCTTTCCAATGCAAGCTATCGATCATGCCGCTGGTTATTTTCTTACTCTCGGAATCAATGCTGCCCTCTGTCGGACTGTAACGGTGAGTGTTTTCATTCTACATAGCTAATTCGATAGATCGGGTTGGGCCTGAACTTATCCATTAAAATTTGAATGTAGCAGGGTGGTTCATGGGAAGTCCGCGTCTCACTAGCCGCCGTAGGGCAGTGGATCCGGTCCCTTGGTCGTCTTAGTCATGCGGATGCTTTTGGCAAAGGACAACCGTTCCCACCACGAGGCATTCCTCCTGACACGGAAATTCAGGTATTGTCTACCCAGTGGCGAGGTGCCAAAGGAGAGATGACGGCTATCAGGCATGCTGCCCTTTTCTCCAAGACACCTGTGAAGGAGGGGGCGACAAGTGCAGCACCCATGGGGCTGAATGTACACGCGCCGGTGTGGCTGTAGTTTCCAGATACGAATCTATACAATAAGGTAGAAAATGACCAGTTTAATAACAGCTCGGAGCTTGAGTTAATTAGTGCAGCTGAGGAGACTCCAGACATCCATGGACTTTTCGAGTTCTGCTTTCACATCAAGCCGGAATCTGGATCATGCTGCATTAAGCATTCAACACAAATTTTGATCTAATTTTCATATTTTTCATCGGCCGGCAAGAGAAGTCACTTCTGGAAGTCAAGTCGACCTCGGCTTCGAATCGATGGAATTTGTAAAGTATTTCGGTCGATATATGTAGTTTCAACGCATGCAAAGACTTGATACCACGACGAACAGTACTGGTGTCCAAGAAAAACAAAATACATTACTCGTTATCTGCCTTGTATCTGCCTTGTATCTGCCTTTATCCCATCTGCGGATGAAGGAAAGGACGGGTCAAATGACGGTCCGGTCCCGGCGCGGCGATATTACGGCTTGGCCGGCAAAAAGGGACAATTTTTCTCGAGCTGAATTCAATCTACATAGGAAGATCCTTGAAGATCTTACCTACGGAATGGTGTTATTTGATCAGTGCTCAAAGACAGAGACAGACTCGAACGCGCTAGTCCCTTGAATTGGACAATTAAACCCACTCTTTTCGGTTATCATTGCATCCTATGGTTCTGTCCATGTGAAGACATTTCCGGAGGGAGCAAGTTCTAAATGAATGACCGGTTCCCTGGAACCCTGCTTGATTCCATTCGGCATCGGCTCAACGAATTATCTCATGTTAGGACGCTTACTTTGGCCTATGCCTTTCACCCACAACCCACGATGACCGAGTCTCCACCCAATGCGACAACGTTTTCTAATGCAGACGAAAATGAACCGCGAACGATTCAACAAGCATCTGCTTATGACCTCTCCGTGATCCCAATACCACGACGACTCCGTTACAACCCACAAAAGCCTTTTCACTTTGGTTTAGTCTTGAACATCTCATTTGGATTTGCGAGTACCTTTGGTGGTTTACAATCGTTTCGTAGCTAGAATCGATGCTGATGCAATACAACTCAGTGGTTGCAAACCTCTACTATTGCCAACCTTTGCTCAGTGAGCCTTTCTGTGTTTCTGTTCACTCAATTTAATGAACCTGCTATTTTATTTTGTGCTTGATAACAGTCCAATTTTCAAAATCATTCAATGTATCATATAATGAAGTTTCTAGGTTCGTCCGGCTGAGTTTCTTGCCAAGTAGTACATACTCATTCGCCATAGAATCCCTACTCTCATACAAGCCGGGTTAGTTTTACATTCAAACTGACCCAGAAATTGGTAGAATTGATTCATACGATAAAGTTATGCTACCGGCCTTCTCCTTATATCACCTCTTGGCGACATAGTTCGCCGACGACAGCTTCTTATCCTTCTGACAGCTCTGTCAACGTCTCTGACCATTGGTCTTGCTATCACAGATAATCTTGTTGCGTTTGAAGCTTTATCTTTTCTTGTCGGGATGGTCTCTGTTACCCCTCAGATTCTCCTACCATTGGCTGTAGATCTAGCTCCGCCTGAGCGACGTGCCTCCGCTATCTCGGTTGTCCTTTCAGGCCTTCTTTTCGGCGTTCTCATCGCAAGAGTTCTGGCGGGGGTAATTGCAGAGTTTACGACCTGGCGGGTTGTATATTACATGGCGATCGGAACTCAGACGGTCGTATTGTTCGGGACATATTTGTTACTTCCAGATTATCCTTCCAAGAACAAAGATCTGACATATTGGGACATTCTCTGGACAATGGCAAAATTCTGTGTCACAGAGCCGTTGTTGATTCAAGGGTCGCTGATCAACCTCGGCTCAAGTGCTTGCTTCAGTAACTTCTGGGTGACTTTGACTTTTCTTCTCGGAGGACCACCATATAACTATTCAACGTAGGTTTCACCAGTTCCTTTCCTACCAGTTATTCTGAGAAGCCTTACAGACTGGTCATTGGTTTGTTCGGTCTAGTTGGCATGTTTGGTGTCGCTATGGGCCCTCTGGTCGGAAGAGCCATTGACATGCTCATTCCGTGGTATGCGTCCCTCATTGCAATCATATGCCTTTTATTCTTCCAGGCCATTCAAACTGGTGCCGGAGGTATCAGTATTGGCGCCGTTATAATTGCGACGTTTGGACTAGACGTCTTCCGTCAAATGGTACAGGTCTCCCTGTCAACTGCAGTCTTTGGGTAAGAGAGATCGTATTGTCCGCCGTTTCAAAATTCTAAGACAACTCACAGAATATCTGCAGCAGCGCGAGCAAGACTCAATGCCATCATGATCCTCTCGGTATGTCCTCTCGTGTCTTTTCTGTCAGACACCTGTCCTAACACATTCAATTATCAGATATTCATCGGTCAAGTCCTCGGTACATCTGTCGGTACCAAAGTGTTTGTTACATATGGCTGGAGAGCGGGAGCCGCACTTAGCATGGGTTGGTATGGATGGCAACTTTTTATCCTCCTCTTGCGCGGTCCCCATTGTGGCCGCTTCACATGGTTTGGATACGAAGGCGGGTTAGAGGCACGTAAGTCTGTCGTGGAAGCGAGAGCGAGAGCTTTGCAGACGGGTGTCGAATCCGGGGAGTGTGAAAAGACATCGTCCACAGATGAAAAAACCGAATCATAGATCTAGACATTTCAGAACGGTGATTCTTGGTCGTAAAGATTGAAATAATCATCAATAGACTAATGCTTCGTTTTGACAGGGTACTGCGCCGGAGCCGTGTAGTATGGTGTGTTCACATGCTATCTCGTCTTACGGTTTGAGCGCTATTATTTAATGTATTAGTCCCATGTATGAGATCTTGCGTTTGAAACACTGTACCAAAGAGGCGAGCTTCAGGGTGTCCTGGGCGCATGAAGTGATTTAAACAGCCAGAGCACAAGATTGAACCGTTGAGGCCTGACTTATGATCAAATGGTCAATTGAACGTACTAAGTTCTTATCAGGAGCCTCCACCGCCACATTGCTGACATCTGCACGGCGGCGGTATCGTTCCATGAGTTGTTTGACCCACCAAGTTTCTGACTCGCTTAAGGCGCTTTTGGTAGCGCTTTTGGTAGCCTATTTGACTCGGACGTGTAACGGCTGGTAAGGATTTCCCGGACCCACATCAGGTTGAATAATTTACCCACATGGACACTAGTAGTACTGTGGAAATACTGACTATTGAATTTTGAACTTGAAGGCACAACGGTCGTACCACAAACAAACTCCGAAACTGCTCAATGGACTCAACAATAATCACAGTACAATCTGTATCACCTTCCTTTCATTTCAATATTGTTTGAGATCCATCGATGCGAACGGCTGTGTAGACACAATTTTCTTTTGTGTCCTAACACAAGCAAATCCCCCGTATTTGATAGCCCGGCAGCAAAGTAGCAAACGTAGATGAGCTTGTAGCGAAACTAATTATAAGAGGCCGGCTTTTCAGTGACGTAGAATTGTAACCTTGTTATGATAGAAGCAATAAAGAGGGCCAGTGGAACCAGACCACAGCGGCCGTTACAGCTTATAAAAGGCACATATCTAAATCAATTATATGATTCAGATACCTGGCAGTTCCATGGACATGTTATTCAAGCGAGTTTTGAACTGCTGTAAGCCGCACGCTTACACAGACTCAGTTCATAAAAAAAGGAGGTTGTATTGTATCAGAGTCCAATCTACAGGCTTTTGCTTATTAATTACATCATGGGAAGGTAAGGAGAGCGGGTACGTAGACTAAGACAAGGGCTACAGCGGAAAGAGCATGAAGTAAGAAGGAAAAGAGATTAAATAGACTGTCGAAGGTTGAGCACAAAGAATGGCAAAAAGTAAAAGGTGAAAGAAAACGTCAGTCACTGAGCATCAGTCGTACTTTCGAGTGAAACTCCCTTTGACCGACATGCTGGACAGTTATTTTTACCTGTCTCAAGCCATTTGTCGACGCAACTTTGGTGGAACGCATGTCGGCACTTCATCACACGTACATCGTCCTCTGGTTGATAGTCATCGAGGCAGATAAGACACTAGGAGCAAATCATAATTCATACTTGTCGCGAAAAAAAGGAGATGAAGAAGTACGTACCCGCTCGGTACAGTTGGAAGATATCTTTTCCTCGTGTTCGTATTGCTTGAGCTGGGTAGATTTGATAATCTCAAGCCCAGATTTTTCAATGTCTTCTTTGGTCACTGTTGGCGGTTTCGAATGTAGCAGATCTGCCAATTCCCTGAGGAGTCCATGAGTATGTTTTTAACGGCGCCAAGACGTGACACTTACAACAGAGCTTCGAGAGACGCCAAGGTCTCAGGTCCGCCATTGAGAATACTATGATTCGGAGGGTAATATCCTGGAAGTAGATTAGATAGGAACGAAAACGTGTCGTGTGTATACATACCTCCTATTACATATATCAAGAACGTCCTTGAACCTGCGCTCGTTGGAACAGAATTACGATTTCTCCTTCCTGGACGCAGATTGCGGAACGCCTCTGCGGCACGCGAATGCCATCCACGTCCACGGGTGCCATCTGTAGGCGCAGTTTCAAGCGCAGGCACGGGTGCAGGATTCTCAGATGTACCTGTGCCCGCATCCTCTGGATTATTCGCAGCAGCGGGTGCTCGAGGCCAATTGGCGGGGACGGATTGGACGCCGACGACGATGACGGGCACAACGGTGTGAGGGTGTGTCTGTGCGCGGGACTGTGGTGTCTCGAGAACGTCGTCGAAGAAGGGGAGCTCGGCAAGGGTCGGGTCTGATGGGAGGGGAGGAGGAGCATTGGTAGGTTGAGGTGGATTCGGCGGGTGCGTTGATGGGGTTGTGTTTTGTGAGGTGGGTAGGAGAGCGGTGGGGATACCTTGGCCGGGTTGGGCGTTGGGAGGGATGGTGATGGATGCGAAGCGGTAGAGCCGCCACCAGTTGATGCGGCCTTGGGCATCGACGTCAGGTAGGGAGGGGCGTGTTGCGTTGGGAGAGGAAGGTGGGACGGGAGGAGCTTCTTCGTGTGCTGTTTCTAAGGGATCCTCAAATTCGGACTCGGATTCAGAGTCGGAGACTTCGCCGAGTGCAGGCATGTCGTCAAATGTACCGTCGTCATCATCTTCGTGGGAAGTTGGTGTCTCCTCCTCGAGTTCAGGCTCGGGTGCGGGCGGTTCTGGCTCTGGTTCTGGCTCGGTTGAGTTGGTAGCGGGAGTAGTGTCCGCTGGTGCGGGTGAAGGACTCAGTGCAGCGCGCAGATCAGTCTGTAGATCAAGCAAGAATCGTTCGAAACTGCCTTCGGCAGGTGGTTCTGCCGGGGTGGCTGCAGTTCCAGTCGTATTTGTATCGCTTGTATCTTGAGGATTACTGCTGGTGGTAGTATCACGCGATCCAGAGGCATTCTCGGTCGCGAGTCCAAGTCCTAGATTGAACGCACGAGCCATCTGGCCAAAGAGGTGCTCTCGGGGATCGGAGGGGGCGTCTGTTCCTGAGGCGGAGGTTGAGGAGGAAGTCGGAGTGGCATTGGGACGCAAGCCTAGACGCTCGCGGATGCCACCCCATGCCTGGCGGAGGCGTTCGGCGCGTGTAGCGTCGAGCCCAGAGGTCGGTGTAGGGGATGTAGGTCGTGAAGTGGATGGTTCTGGAGAAGTGGAAGGTGAGGTACCTAAATTGGAAGGAAGGTGGAGAGGCTCGGTGGTGCCTGTGAGAAGAGAAGCTGCAGTCGCGGCTGCTGCGACACTGAGGGAACTTGAGTCAGTAGGGTTTTTAGGAAAGAAAGATGGGACTTGCCTGAGAAGTGTGCCAAGAACGTCTATACTTCCCGAGGATATGGGACCTGTTTCAGTATCGGTTGCAGGAGGAGCTAGGTCTGTGGCGGCAGGGGGAGGAGTGTCCTCAGAGTGTGGCGGGGCATCGAGTGTGGTGGAAGAGGGAGCGAATGAAGTACGACTGGATGGTCTGGATTGAAGGAGTGTGGAGAGACGACTGCGGACAGACGGAGGCGTGGAAGACGAGCGCGGAGGCGCATCTGGCGCTGAAGCAGCAGGCGGACGGGGAACGTCGGTGGTGTGCACGACACCTTGAACGACGACCAACGTCCCTGGTGGTGGAAATTGGTGCTGGGCAGTGCTCGTTGTGGGCGTCTGGCCCTCTGAAGGTTCTGTCGTTGGTTGGTCTGGTTCAGCTGGGGTCACAGGCACTTCGACAGTATCTAGATTGTCCTCAGAAATGCTGTCGTCGACGGCGGTGGGCTCTGATATGGGAATAGATATAACGGGCGATGGCTGATCGCTGCTCGACGCTAGCGACGAGCTCGCTTCGCCTTGTTGGTCGTCTGACTCAATATTGTCATTAGATTGATGTTCGACAACCTCGGCTTTTTCGTCTATGGGTCCTAGGGGCAACGTCGCACTTGACGACGACGACGACGACTCCAATGGCTGTTCTGGCTGCGCCGAGTCGGGCAGCTCAGGAGCCTTTGACCAGCGACGCGAGTTGCGCCAGGACCTTGATTTGCGGGGTCGTTTGTCGACGGAAAATGTGGGTCTAACGAAGTTCAGCAGGCTGTTGCGCACTGACCTGCCCCGCGATGATCCAGGCTCTGCCGGCACCGTCGCCTGCGAGGGTGGCTGGGGTTCGGCGGCCGTCGTAGATGACGCAGAGTCAGCCGAGTTGGTCCTGGGGCGCTGCTGCCGCGATGAGCTCTGGCCCATGGAAGTTGGGTTGAAGGTGTGGTGGTTGTGCTACTCGACGACCTCGATGTGTCGACGTCGTCGTCGACGTTGTGGTCGCAGTCAAAGGAAGGCGGTTGCCGGCGTAGGTGCCGATGAGTAACCAAAATGTGTCAACCTGTGTCAACAAGTACTGCATTTGTTCCCCCTTGATATTTTTTCCTTTGTATTCTATTTCTTAACAATCTACCAATCTATCAATGCTGATCCTCCTGCCGTCGTGCATGTCCATGCATCCTTATCTCTCCTTCGTCGCAGCACAAACCCGTTCTCGCTGGCTGCGATAAACCTGGGTTCCATTCTCATCGGCTGATCAAATTTATACTTCAAGTCATCTACTATATCGGGCATACTTTCGCAGCATGCCAGGAAATTGAGGCCGTGGCTAATTTGAGTGTGCGATTCAAGCTCGTGGTTCAATGCGGTTTTTGGAAGGTGGAAGAACTGTAAGATGATGAGATGGGGTTTGGGGCATGACTCCACCAAGTACCTGGACTAAAGTGCCTTCAGGGGGCGCCACGTTCTGAGATTCGAGAGAAATGTTCCCCCGCGATGGATCACCGGCGGTGATGCGGTACATGAACGTATCGGTACCGACCAAGAACGTCTCGTCATCTTTGAACGACCCGACGGCGTTCATGTCCATACCACTTTGCCGAATTGCGGCAAGGAGGAGTTTCGTTGGACTGGTACCATCTAGAGCGTTGATCATGTTACCTTCCCGCCTGGGCAAATATCAGTCATCATCTATCTGATGGAGATGGCAAGTTACGTACTGAGTGATTTTCATGCGAGGGGAGATGGGAGTGAGTCCTCTGAATGACGTTTTGAGTTTTAAGGAGATTGTAGGGTCTGTCAGTGCTACACCAACAGCGCCGGAATCGTGGATGGCGTCATTGTGGAAGAGGGTTACGGGGCGCCCAGTTATGAAGGGTGTTGACGATGCGATTAGTCCTAGCTAGGGAGGAGTCTGTTGTCGTTCGTTACAGACCCTGAGAAACATACACTGGGTGCATTGGGGAACGCTTTCAAAAGACCTTCGGGAGCATTATCTGTAAAGTATATGATCCCGGATGGACTGCACGCATCAGAAGGGCCAGGATCAAATAAAAAGAGGCTCACTCGGTGTTCCGTAGTGCGGAAGGAAGCAGGTCGTGCCTTTGCTCCGTATCTTGGCTGCGTGGGGGGTGCCAGCGGCCTACTTGAGGAGCTGCACGGCCAGGAAGAGTTGAACGAAAAGGAACAACAGAAGGTGGCAAGAAAGCGAGAGAACACGAGACATGCGAGGGGACGACTGGGGCAGAAAGGCAGCCTACTGTTGAGTCTGAGAGGGTTGTTAGTCTCTTCACTAGCGCAGACAGCGACGACGGGGGTACGTTGGGCGAGAGAGCAAAGAGGACTGTCTTTGAACGCGCTGACGAGGCCAGAGCATCAAGGTGCTTGAGCAGCGCAGACGGTGAGCGAGCGATGATGGTGGTCATCACCTGACTCAGACTTCTCACCATGGACCACGATCCATCCATCCTCTGGATCACGTACGTCCTCTCTCACATCACAGACTTCTCTAACGCACCCTAGTATCCCGACAGTCTTCATTATTTCGGCTTATTACGTGCGGAAATGGTATAACGCCCGCCAGCTCAGAGTTCACGGCATCGGCAAAGGCGGTGCGTCACCCCCAGCTTCGACGACTCACATATCCTCATGCTCATGTCACTCGTAGCACCTGGGTTCCAGACAAATGTACGGAAAGTGCGTGTGACGCCCGAGATTGCTGCTCGGTTACAACGAGGGGAGGAAGTGAGTCCAGAAGAAATTGCGCGTGCTGCTGCAGAGGCAGAGGCGGATGAGGGGGTGCAGGAGCCTTATAACGCTCTTGCGGGACGGGGAGTTGTTGAGGAGGTGCAGGCGGTCAGTCAAGTTAATGAGTGGCTTCCTGAGAGTATTACGAATCCGAAAAAGAGGTCGAAAGGGAAGAAGCGGTAATGTTGTTAATTTGTACATCTATGGGCTTGGATATAAAAAATTGGGTGTTTATGATTCTATGCATTGGGCGTGTTGAGGATGGTCGGTATTTATCGCGCCACGAGTTTTGCTTTTCCTTCTTTTGACGCGTTGTGGCGCTCTACTTTGAAAGCTTACTTTAGCCTCGGCCCTCCACTTTCGCGAAGACGAGTATCTGACAGACAAACAATTATGACTTGAGAGGAGTCCCGATGTTCATCTATCATGGCTACGTGTCAGGTGTCGTGGCTGGTATATTCGGGTCAGGCGTGTATGAACGATATCTTCGATAGACTCAATGCATATATGGACACACTTCTGCATATAAGACCAGTCGAGCAGTTTTCATACATACAAATTGACATTGTCAGATTCGTTCTGAACGAGATCTAGCATATATGTGAAGATGAGACATAAAACTAAGAAAATGAGTCGCTGGGGACGTCCAGAACAAGCTCAAAGAGCGGCGTATGCCGATAAGGAAGGGCTGTCACAGCAGTCGTGACACTGGGAGTGACATCTCGCGCTCACTGTCGCAAACGGCCAAGAACACGTTTTAGAACGCGATGGCTGGGCGCAGCGGCTGGCAGCCCAATTATCATCAAAACCAAACTGGCCAAAGACGTCAAGATGGTCATTTGTCCAGGGCTGCTTCAAATTCAGTTCACGATGCACAAGGTCTGCTTGCGTCGTACCCAATGGCGTCGGCGAATCCTACCAATCACGGTAAGTCTGAACACTTTTCTTGCTAGGTAGACTCGATTGATGCTGGACAAAGTGGCTCGGCATCTTGGAAATCTGACTCTTACTGCTCAACCACCGTCCTTTGCTCAACCGAACTATTATATGGTTCAGAACCACGGATATCCTCAGGGAAATCCGCCACCGTATACAGAATATGCGCAGGAACTGGCATATATTGGATCACAACACGGCCATAGTAACGATGGTTATTGGAACCAAACTAGAGATGACGCTGTCAGGTTATTAGGAGGGGACCAAGCCGGACCGTATGTACTCAACTGTTCGCTGCCGTTCTTAGCTCACTATCTATCTATTACCTAGATCTTATTCCTATCAAGAACCTGCCAACTGGGCACCACAGTCTTCGCCTCAAACAAATTATCAAACCAACTCACTTGCGCAAGCTCTGTTTCAGCATACAGCACCTTCAAATGCTTATCCTACGCCTCCACCTCCCGGAATCATCAGTTCCTCATCCTCTCTTGCTTTTGCACTGGGAAGACCGCCGAGTCCTCCCAAAGTATACACGCCGCAACAGTCTCAGCCATTCTTTGATAACTACCTCGAACAGAAGTCTCGTCAAATAGATGCCGCACGTCGTCCTGCTACGCCTCCTCGACCGCCTCCACCCCCTCTGGTACAAGAGAGCCCGGATCCTCTTACACTGACAGCTAATAGTGCGGCACAAATGGTTACGCCTCGTAAACGCAAAGTCTATGTCCAGCTCGAGTCCCCAGCAGTGAAACGTCTGAATACTACCCAGTCGTTCCATAGCAACAAGTCTGCGACGCCACAAACACCCAAAGCATCAACTTCCACGTCGTCAAGTACGAATATAGTTAGTAGTGCTTCGAGGTCTAGGTCTAACTCCACACCACGCGGAACTGTGAGCATGGCATATGTTGCTGTTCCACCTCCTCCTTGGTTGACTCCAACATCATCGCGCAAGGGATCGGTCACGCATATGTCTGGCAAGCAAACGTGGAAGAACACTGATTCGCCTGATCTCGGAGGATATGGGTCTGATGATGATGACGGCATGTATAGTCCGATGAAGAGTGATTTTACGAAGAATTCTGCAAGGCGTACAGGCGATCGGGATGAGCGTGGTATGTTTATCGAACGTCAACTTATCCCTGTTTTTTATTCTTGTTGATTCGCGCATATAGCACCACTTGAGAAACTTATCTCACTTATTGAAGACATTTTCGAAGCCGAGGACTCTCTTCCAGCCGAGGTTGATATCTCGGATCTTCCTCAGGACTTTTTCTCTGCGCTTACGACGACGGATGTTGCACGTCCATTATTGAACTCCATCGTCATGCGTAAACTGACCAAGTACATCGGCCACGTCGCTCGTCCGATTAAGCGCATACGCGCGGGTGTTCAGAATACGCCCAAGGGCAAGGGCCGGATGAATGAAGTTGATACGCAGGTCCTATCGCGCCTGTTGAAGCTTTTGGAACGGAACGTCCGCGCTGGAGAAGATGTGGACCCGTTCCGGTATACTACGCCTCCACGCGCGACCCCTGCGTCTCCGAGCAAAAAGAGCCCAAAAAAGGCAGCAAGAGGAAAGAAAGCGGATCGTAGGTCAAAGTCAAAGACACCAGGATTGGACGGGGAAGCTGATGATGATGGGGAGGACCGTGCTGGTCCTGCGGATGCTGTGGCGGAATTGACGGAAGTCGAGTTTGATTTGCTTGCAAAGGTGTTGGAGATTGCACGCGATAGTATTATTGCTGCGGATTGTTGCATTGCGTTTCTTGCTAGTGATAGGCTCACTAAACAGGTAGGTTTTTGTCACGCGCATGGGTGGACAGTCTTCTAATCTCTAACCTTGATAGTTGTACTCAGAGGAACTCATCACAGCATGTCTGAGTACGATTAAAAACCAACTCACCAAGATTGTTTACCCATTTGTCGAGGCATCGGCTGACCTTGGACCTCATAGCAGCGCCAGTTCAAACGTCATGGCCAGCATTAGCCCACTGCTGCATCATCTCGTTTTGAGCTCGTCGACCACGGCCCTGTCACATCGTCGACAACTTAGTGAGATGTTCCAAGCGCTGTCTGCTGTGTTGCCCCGAATTAACAGCCTGATTAACGCGGAGAGTGTGGCGATGAGCGATGCTATCATCATTCAAGCTGTATATATTGCCATTGGACCGTTCTTTGTCGTGGACAATGTCGGCGGCGATGGTGATGGGGCAGGTGCCAGTAGGAAAAAGGGTGGAGATGGCGGCAATGTCATTCTGAAGACATTTGGCAAGAGTGCTATGAGAGGACTGAGGTTGGATGCCTTGGCTTTGATTAGGAGTGTGAGTTTTGCGTTAACTTGATCGGTGTCTGTCTGAGTTGATCCTTTGTTCTCTTGTTGCAGATTTTTGCCAACCATGAAGATCAGCGATCTTGGATTATTGAGGAGATTTTGAGCTCCTTGATTAAGCTTTCGGACACTAAGCAGAAAGCTGGCCAATTCCGGTATAGTCATATTGTCATCTTGAGCTCATTATCATCGTTCACTCTTATCCTAGTCTAAGAGATGGAAGGTCTATTAGGACCGTGTCTGCCCTCCTTTTGCAGCTAGTGCAGACCTCAGCGCATGATGTACGTATCGAAGCGAAGAGGATCGACAAGGCCCGACAAAATCGCCTTGCGCTGAAGAGGCAGGAAAGTCTGACAGAGAGTCAAATGAATCTATTGGCCCCAGAACCTTTCCTTGATGACAACGATTTAGAAGAGATTCAGCTCTACGGGTCTGCTTTGGACTCGGCGATCAAAGCTGCAAAGACTATCATCCTTTTCTTGACTCAGAGGTACGTTGCCTATCTATTTCCTAATCGTCATATTGATGCGCTTGTTATAGGTCTGGAAAGGGGAAAGCGACGAAGAATTCCAATGAGGCAGAGTACCGAGCAATCTTCGACAATCTTATTTCAGACCTTCTGTCTGTTCTTTACTGGCCAGAATGGCCTGCTGCAAGTCTTCTTCTTAGCATTGCATCCAAGTTCATGGTATTTATAACCCAATTCGTGTGATCACAGAATCCTGATCCATGTCGAGAAAAGGTTTCATCGCTGGACGATATCAAGACTACTCAAACGGATAATGCGGCAAAAACAATCGCGCTTGATCATTTAGGTGTTATTGCGGCTCGTATCCGATCAAGTATGCTCAAGGTGCAGAAGACCGATATAAACTCGGGACCAAAATACAAGGCTTTGAAGCCACTAGATGAGGTAATTTACACAGCTTTTCGGTCTGTCCTGCCCGTTCTTAATTTGCCTCTCTAGATCATCTCTACCGTCAATTTGAAGCAACTGAATAAACTTCTTGAGGCTCACAAAGATATAGCAGCGCATCTCAGTAAACGTTCTTCAGAGGACCAAGCTTGTGATGTGATTATCCTTTTCTTCGATCTGTTTTTCCCACTCATTGAATCCCGTTTCAATGATACAGAGTGCTCGAGAACTTACCGCAGCAACATTAGGCCAAGAGTTGGCTGCTGGTATCAAACAGATCAATTTATGGATTGATGATCCTAACGCCGACGATGACCTTAATCTCAAAGACCAGTCAAAGCTTGAACCCTTTGGGCAAAGACTTAAGATTGCCCTGAGGGATGTTTGGAAAGAGCCTATGGCTGATGTCTTCGATATTGGGTAGGTTCAGTCATTCATCTTACAACAATCTTCCTCATTTGCGTAGATCACAAGAGGAAGTCTTGCGTATCGATCGTCTCGCAGAGGAAGTAGGAACCATTCAAAGTTTGAGGAACTCTTTCCAACCGATTTTAACGATCATATTGATGGCATTGGACGCGCCTCCGATTTTCATGCGAACGAAAGCTTTGCGCGCTTTGGGTCAAATCGTGATGAGCGACGCCTCTATCTTGGCTACGGTGCGCGCGCCCGTTTCTCGATAATGGGAACACATTCTTATGACCTCACCCAGTCAAATGTCCGCCGTGCAATTGAGAGCCATCTTCTTGATAGTTCTTCTGCCGTACGCGATGCGGCAGTAGAATTGATTGGGAAATACATGATAGACTCGCCTGAAGTTGCTGGCGATTACTATCAGAAGATTGCAGACCGTATTGCTGTAAGAAATCAGTCTTTTTTTATGGGAACAGCAGGCTTACCCACTCCTCCAAAGGACACGGGTCTTGGCGTTAGGAAACGGGTCATCAAACTTCTTAAATCTTTCTACAACGTTACTGAGGACACAACACGACGTATTGATATCGCTACGCGTATTGTGCTTCGTATGCTTGATGAAGATGAGACTGTTAGAGACTTGGCACTCAAGACGATTGAGGAACTTTGGTTCCCAGCGGCTGCAACTCTGCCCTCTGCAATGAAATCAAAGACCATCTCATCGTCAAATTCCCAAGACAAGGGACTCCTGCTCACGAAAGTTGCCATCATCATGGGAACAGCCGCAAACTTTAGGGATCGACAATCTCCGCTTGAAGACTTGCTACACAAGATTATGGTAGACAAGTCTGGTTCTGAGTCTACATCCTTGCATTCGCGCTACGCCGAGATTTGTGAAACCTTGATTGATGGTTTAGTTGACGCTTCCGATCTTCCTGGTTTCGTATGTATGTTTCGTTTGTCTCGACATCCAATTTTACATTTCTCCACAGACTGTGTTCAACTGCATCCGAACAATCCACCTATTTGCTTCCGCACATCCTGCAATCCTCTCTGGTTCCAATGCATCAACACTTCTACCATATCTGAAGAACGCAACCACGGTGGGATCTGACTGAATCAAATCTGAGACCGAGTTACTCACACCAACTTTCGTTGACAGCAAGAAGAGCAAGCGACTTCTGATTATCTCCTTAAGATATTCAGATTATCAATACCTCACATGCCTAAGACTGCGGCGAAGTTCGCTCAGGAACTTCAAACAGCACTTCAACCGATGATCATCAAACCTAGCGGCGGTGGAGTTCAGGTTAGCTATAGATCCTTTGGCGCGACAATCACCTTAACCATTTTGTCAGGTCTTGCAAGAGAGCGTGGCTTGTATGTGTATCGTGGTCCAGCATCTAACACACGACTTCACTAGATTGGTAAATCTTCTTAAGTCATGCAATAGTAGGTGATCATGTTTCAACCAGACAATTTTGCGACTTATATTCTCTTTCCAGCACGTCTGCAGGAGGCGATCAAACGTCCTCTTTCCAGAGAGATGACTGCCAATGACATTCGGACTTTGTCAATTCTCATTTTTATTGTCGCGCTACTTGGTGAACATTGTAATTATGATGTCGTTCGACGAGAAAATCACGGTTTGTTCGTTCCTTTTTGGCCTTTTCCATCATCTTGAGTTTGCCACCCACAGAGCTTGCTTCGGATATCAGTAGTATATCGCAGGTAAGATGCTACTTATAGGAGCTAAAAGAAACCAACTGACTTTTTGGGCTAGGGATCGATCGTGGAGCACATCTATGACAGTCTTTTGCAACTATACGTAAAGTATAACGTATCCTCACTTCAAGGACGGATCCTGCAATGCCTTGGTACGTTCTTAGAGATCGAACCGATGTGTTAATCATTTTGCTTTTCCGCAGGTTTTCTCTTCCGCGCTCAGCCCACGTTGATGACTATGGAGCGTTCTGCATCCGTCATGGATGCCATATTTGCATCTCCGGAAGAAGAATCTCGGGCGCGACTGCTGAAGATCATTCAAGAGTTCCTTATCTCGGAAGCGGCAAAACATTCTGCTAAAGAAAAAGGCACGTAAATTGGCAATCCGTCCCGTTTTCGCTTGCTCATCGTCTGTCAGAAAACGTCAAGGATAAGACAAAAACCACAAATGTCAATATGGATGAACTAGTCGGAAATACAGATGGTTTTGCGGACTCGGGGTTTGATAACTCATTTGATTTCTATTGAAAGTAAACTCAACGGCTCTCTACAGTGTCAGTTCGGCCATTGTCCAACGCTACCTTAGCCCAATTTTGGATGCAGCCTTGTCTCAGAATCCTCAAATCCAGACTACTGCCATCGACGTCCTTAGCTTTACCATCAAACAAGGGTTAGCCCACCCTCTACAAGTCAGTAGCAATCATTTGTTATTATCAACATGTGCTAATGTTTAAGGCAGTCATTCCCCGTAATCATCGCTCTAGAAACCAGTCCCCTCCCACACCTATCCAACCGTGCCAGCGCTCTTCATGGAGTGCTCCACACAAAACATGCGTCGCTACTTAACACTCGTTACACCGTTAGTGCTCGTGCTTCATTCGATTATCAAAGGAAGGTCACATCTGGACCTGTTCGAGGTTGGTCCTGGTGCTTGCTTGCATGTATATCATCCAATTATTGAGTCTCCCTCCACAGGATTCCGTAACCAGGTACCTCCAGTGGCACTCCTACAGCGATGGTATTTCCTTGTGCGAGAAAAGAGAACGACGAGGCAAGATTTCCTCAAGTCATTGGTCAAAGTCTTCCAGGAGATCCCTGCAAATCGTGCTACTCAGGTAACAATCAAATTACTCATTGAATTTCTTTGCTTATCCATCACGCTGTAGGATGACGTTGACTTTACGCGCTACATGGCTGAGAACTTTTCGGCATTTGATTACAAAACTCAAGAGGAAGTTTTCACTGTGATCAGGCATCTGACCGTCGTACTTTCTACGACCGGAATGCAGTTGCTAGAGACAATATCACCTTCGCACTTACTCTCTCATTTACGGACAACGTCCAATCCTGCACCAGAAACACCTTTACCTAACACATCTGTACGTCCCCGCTGACCTAGTTGAGCCCCACTAACCAGTGTTACAGGATGTAATGGAGGGAGTGATTGAGACAACTCGTAAGCATAAACATTTAGATTGCTTTCTTTTAGACTTATATTTTGTTTAGCCGCCAAACCTCCTCTCGATCTTCAAGAGAGAATTTCTCTGATGAGAAGTTCCGTCATTATCGCAATGGTTATGCTCCTCAAAGCTCACCTCAAAGCTCTATATTCTTTGTCAGAGGAGTAAGCCCGTCATACTATTCTCTCCAATCAATTACTAACAGTGGTCATCAGTAAATGTAGCAAATTTTCTCTGGGAAAGAAGAGTGCTATTGGGGACAAACCTGCTGTGAAGCGTCATGACGGCATGCTGATTTCATGGGAGCGACTACCCTTTGCTTTGAATCCCATACTTACGACGGATGATGCTGAAAATCAAAAGACTAAGGTACGCTCATGTGTCTTTTTGTTTTGACTCCTTGCCTGACAGATAGATCGTACAGTTTCTTGATATCTGGAACGAAGATGGTGTCACCGCTGAACCCGAAGATGAATTTCTGTAACGGCCGCTCCTTGGCAGATGAATCCTGATGAATCGTTCCTTCACTCACCTTTGTTTTTATCATTATTGCTGGTCATTTTTCCATCTAGCCATGCTACGGTTACAATACTCCCCCAGGTATAATTGCAATTGCTTGTACTTCATCCTATCGTATTATATACCTCCACTTGTCGTGTTTTATACATCATGTCGCTATATCTTCCAAGTTCAGTCTGAAGGGATGGTTGTGTTTCGTGATTCACACAAATGCTAATAGGAACAAACAATCTTATCCTCTCATTCCAACCTCGACCGACCCGAACGAAATGGCAGATGTTGCAGTTTCGCCGCAGGGACCAGAGCCTATGCAGGGCGTGGTTGCCCCTGTACCTCTTTCAGCAGTAGCGCCAGAGGTTCCTCTCCCTGAAGAACCTGAGAATGTATGCGAGACCCTTTACATCCAGAACTTGAATGAGAAGATCAAGCCAGACGGTCAGCTAACACGCCTCACCCGCAAATATCTACTTATCTTGTTTCCTGTTCCTTCAGTTATCAAGTCCTCGCTGAAGAATCTGTTCAAGTCATATGGAGAGGTTCTAGATGTCGTCGCGCATGGTAATCTGCGCATGCGCGGCCAAGCATTCGTTTCATTCGCTTCTAAGGATAGTGCTTCGAAGGCGTTAAGAGATGTTCAACGGTTTCCGTTATACTCCAAGCCTATGGTGCGCTCAGTTGTTACTATCTACGTCATTACTGAGCTAAAGGCATACACAGCAAATATCGTTCGCAAGGACACGATCGGATGCGGTGGTGAAGAAACTAGATGCAGACAATTATGAGGCACACAAGGCGCAGAGAGATGACCATAAGAGTGCGTTCATATGGTTCTTGCTTTGTCTGGCAACTGTATGGCTAATCTCTCCATTAACAGAGAAGACACGGTATACAAATCCCTTGAAGCAGAAGTTCCGCGCAAAAAGGATGGCGTCAGAGAGTGCGATAGACACATCGTCCCTTTTTTTCTTTCAATTTGACCATTGTATTTCTAGTGGATGGTGCTGCAGCTGTGCCAGCACCCAAACGTCCAAATGTCCAAATGCCAGACGAATACCTTCCCCCCAACAAAATTCTCTTCTTGCAAAACCTTCCCGAAAGTGTCACAAAGGATCAACTCATGGGGCTTTTCTCACAGTGTGTTGCCATCTTAATCGCGATTGCTTGAACGCTGACATGTTTCGTTATTAGATACCCAAATTTGTACGAAGTACGTCTTATACCAACGAAAAGGGACATCGCTTTCGTGGAGTTTATAGACGAGGGGAGTGCGGGTGTTGCCAAAGATGCTCTGCACAATTACAAACTCGACGGGGAAAACAAAATCAAGGTAAGCTTTATTGCGACAAACATCCTTCCATCATCTTGGCTAACTCTATTCGTCCATTCAGATCACATTCGCAAGAAAGTAGCGTCCTACATAACTTTAGCGATACTCTGTCCCTTGTAATTTGCTTTGTACAATAATGATGATTATATTTCCTTTACTGAGTACGGGCTCCTAGACCCGGCAAAAACCGGGACGGCATCATCATCTAAATTTGTCGCCACCTCCTCCCCGATTTTTGTCTTCCCTCCTAGCTGAACAGCAACGTCAGAATTGGACGAGAAAAGAACGCAGGAGCGCCCTTGGTACCCCGCGCGTTGGCGGGGCAAAGATATGGGTATACGCCAGCCCGAATGGTCAGCAAACAGCATGATTGGTGAGTAGTCGCAAGTTGTGTTACGTTACAAGTAGATCTCGTTTAAACTTCCATGCAGCTGGCGCGGGCGGCGGCCTTGTGGCCAGCATTGCGACGTGCCCACTCGATGTCGTTAAGACAAAGTTGCAGGCTCAGCGGGCAATACAGGGGCAACGAGGGTATTTGGGCATCGTGGGTGCGTCTTCGGGACCTTATCAGTCAACTCTTTATTGATACATTTGTAGGCACTGTGACCACTATCATCTCAGATAACGGCTTGAAAGGCCTTTATCGCGGCCTGGGGCCTACAATCCTTGGTTATCTGCCCACTTGGGCCATTTATTTTGCAGTTTATGACGGCATCAAGGGCTTATTTGGAGAGCCACCTATGGGAAGCACTCCAGTCAAAGACAAGAAGCGTCTCTACCCGGCAGCGCAACCCAAAGGGTACCAACCGGTAGCAAGAGAGCATCCGTGGTCACTGCATATTCTCTCCGCTATGACTGCAGGCGCAGCAAGCACGATATGTACCAACCCATTATGGGTAATCAAGACCCGATTTATGACTCAAACCAAGGATGAGATCCGATACAAACATACGGTCGATGCAGCATTGACGATATACCGGACCGAAGGCATTAGGGCTTTTTATCGTGGTCTTGTGCCAAGTTTGATGGGAATCGCCCATGTCGCAGTCCAATTCCCTCTTTATGAGCAGCTTAAACTCATTGCTCGTAAGTGCAACGTGTCCGATATTAATACCATTTCTGTAACTTGTTTCATTTTTCGATCGGTACAGAAGGCGACTCGGAAAAACCATTGACGAGTCAAATGATTCTCCTATGCTCCGCCATCTCGAAGATGACAGCATCGATCGCTACATACCCTCACGAAGTTATAAGGACGAGGCTGCAGACGCAGCGACGACCGCTGGCGGACGATATGTCATCGGACGGGATGATCAAGCAGCATCAACGGAGAGGTGTTATCTATACCACCAAGAAACTCATTCGGAAGGAAGGGTGGACAGGCCTGTACAGAGGGTTGTCGATTAATCTTATACGCACTGTCCCCAACAGTGCTGTTACTATGTTAACGTGCGTCTTTGGCCTATGCTTTGCCAACCAAGTCTGACCCCGAGATATAGCTACGAGTTGCTCATGCGCCATCTTGATAAACGGACTATCCGATAACCACACAGATGATATCCCTGCATGCTGAACTAGACCAAACCATGGTGTAATATACATTTACCACTATTCCTTGTCGTTTGTTGCTCCATCTGAATATTGCATCCCCAGTCTGTATCCACTAATCTAGAATCAAAAGTATCGTTGCCTACATCTCCTGCTTTAAGCTCGGCGAATCAACCTCGTTCCCAGCCATGATGTCTTCTTTGTACTGTTCATCCAAGTAATGCAGTAACACCTTCGACAGCCTCATTGACGACGCCTATGCTTCTCTTCCCCTTCCTCGTTTGCGCCACTATTACGGCACAACACGCTAGAACCGTCCACAAGCAAGCTTCATGACCGAGCTCACCGGCTGAACCTATACCCCGAGTTACGTTAATTACATATCTAGTTCCGATGTAATATGTTCTACTAAACTTGACTCGACCGAACGAGTTCTATACCCCGAATGGCAAGGGCGGTGGTTAAACCATCATTCTTAATCAAGAGCCCGCGAGATTTTCCATATCTTTTTCCTCATACCTGGATGTATGTAGTCCACTTCAAGAATCGAAGCGGGATTTAAGCCAGTCAAGCCCGAGGTCCACTAAGTGGTTATCTGGGCACTCAGATTAAGGAGTCCCAGATAATGATTAGTAGTGGGACTCAATTACTCTCCACATGTTGCAATTGTAGGTTCAACACAAGTAAGCTGCAAATACATTCCTAACGTCATTCACTCCAAAGAATATAAATCTGATATGAACCACCACAGCAATTCAGAGTCCTAATGATATAACATGATACAGACGTCAGCCTATTAAAGCTAGAGATGAGTGGGGAAGGTTTCAGCTGGGGTGGTAGACTGCTTTTCAAGCAGTGACCGAACGAGTTCAATACCCCGAATGGCAAGAGCGGTGGTTAATCCATCATTCTTAACCAAGATCCCGCGAGATATTCCATATCTATAAAACCAGCCATTACCCCATGAACCGTCTTCGCATTGCATAGATAGTAGAGTCCCAAAATCACGCTTGTCAGTGAGATCCACTATCGCGGCAGCGATGATTCGGGCAGCAAGGGAAAGGGAATCCCCTTCTACGCCAAAACGTTCTAGGACCCGTTCCTTGAACACAGATCCAAGACGTTTGCGTACTTCCGCGGAGTCATGGATGAGGCGGGAGAGGAAAAACAAGAAGATGTCAGGACTGGGGTAGTAGTATGTCCCTATGGTGTACGCGCGATTTGTCAGAACCTGCTCGATCCAATCCAGGGTCCTGGCAAGTTCATGACCTCTTCCGTTTCTGTAAAAAAAGTCCAGCACGTTTACACAGGTTCCCGCATCTAGATCGGTAAAAAAAATCAAAACCCCGGTTTCAAGATACAATATTTACCTGTACGGGGACGAGAGTGATCATAGTATACTTGAATGATTCCATCTGGATCCCGATACTCTAGCATTTCGTCCATAATTCTATGTTTTGTTTCTGTGGCGACGTGGTTCGAGATGGTAAGACCAAGTGAGGTCGTATCAAGGTCATTCCTGAAAGAAAGTGGCAAGATAAATTACCATAAGAAAATTGAAATAAACTCACGGAAAGAGTTCCGTTGTGAAAATGGGACGACCCTTGAAGAAGTGGAATTGTCCTGGATGCTTCACATAATCGACAAGAGACCTTTGCAAAGGACATCAAAAATTCCGAATCAAGTCGAGTAAGAAAACCCACTCATCGCCTGTAGCTTCGAGGATTAGAAGCTGTGTAAAATTCTGACATGAACCCGTTAGTAGTTAGATATCACATCTATCTGGAAATAAAATTCACACAGCATACCTCTGGAATTTCAATGTTATTTGAGGTGACGGAATTGAGTTCCTTCTGATGAAAAGCTAAAAATTTCTTTCCGCGCGAAACAGGGTCATAGCAAAGATTCTTGAGATCTTTGATTACCTTCGATTGGTTGTCGAAAACAATCCCATGCATTCCCAGGGATCGAGCTGCAAAGACATTTTCCAGTTTGTCATCGACAAATATTGTGCGTAAAGGATCGATACCAGTCTTCTCGATCACATGTTTGAAGAAAGCAAGATTTGGTTTACGCTGACGAGCAGACGCACTATAAATCAAACTGATCAGTATCTGGTCTAAGAAGTTGATGGGAATGATCCAAGAAGTTCAAGTTATGGGTTTGAACATACGATGTGAATGTATAATCAAAAAGTGCCCACTCCGCTGGGGTTGCCTTCATTTTCAAAATCTCCCAGCTCGGCGCTGATATGTTGGACATGGCATAGATTGAGAGCCCCATTTCCTTGAGCTCCTGAATAATCCCCAACATTTCTTTGTTGCACTGCAAAGACTCCTGCGCAGCTCGGAAGGCGTCCTTGACGACACCAAGATCGACAGAGAATTTCTTCGAAACGAGAGAGTAAACTTCGACTTCGTTAAGATTGCCCTTTTCATACTCGAACCAGGGAGAAGATTGAAGAATATTTCGAAAGACGTTTGCAGGAAGAGGAGATGCTGGGGTCGATGGAGACCAGGTGAAGAGCACATCACCGAGATCAAATATGATCGCAGTGTAGAGCCTAGTAGGGTTGACAGAGATATTGGGAATCATTGTTCCAAGGTCGAATTGAGGTCAAGGATATTTAATCCTTCAACTTTAAATGGACACATACCCGTCCTCATTTTTAGTAATTGAATGTTCTAGAAATTGGGTCAGATGCATCGAAGGTGTTGTGGATAGATAGAATCTAGGAGCCAATTTATTCAGCAAGAAATGAACTACTTAGAAGCTGAGCCAGGCTTTCTGCAAAGCTTGGAAGGGCCTCAGCCCTGAAACAAGGTAATTTTCGCCCAGGGGGCAGTTTCCAAAATTAATTCCGACTTCACACTGCATTAAAGTAATGCAGTAACACCTTTGACAGCCTCATTGCCGACGCCGCCTTTCCTGCGCCACTCTTGTTGCATCACAATACATTAAAATTATGCCCCACAAGCAAGCTTCGCCGCGGAAAAATGCATCACGTCTTGCGTGTGGGGACCTGATTTGCGTTACTTACCACCCTTTGGACTTACATATAGCTATGTAGTATGTATGATCTTGATGTTTTCGAACTGCCACTGTATGGCATGGCATTAACGAAAAATGCCTTGAGACAGGTAAAAAATGCCTTCCTTTTCTCTTTATGAACAGAACTTGTGGGTATTGCTTCTATTACAACATAACCCAGGTTTTGCATAAGCCCAACTCCAATCCGAAAAGGGCCTAAATTTCTACGCGGCTGTAAAGCCAGCCTCTTTTAGTTTTGCTACAAGCTCGTCTACGTTTGCTACTTTGCTGCCTCCGACGCGTTTGGGGGGCTCCGTGACCTTGAGCGTTTCGAGCTGTGGTGTAAAGTCAATTCCAAGATCTGCAGGGGTAAATTTCTCCACAGGCTTCTTCTTTGCCTTCATGATGTTGGGCAATGAAGCGTATCGGGGTTCTAAGGGAAAGGATTAGAAAATAACGGACATAGGTGCTATATGAGTTACACGTACCATTCAATCTGGATTTCATGAGGAAAATGAGCACTTGTCCTCCGTGAAAACAACATACTCACCTCAGGTCTGTCGTAATGATGACAGGCAAACGACACCTAACCTCCTCGCCTCCGCCGTCAATTTCACGCGTCACCAACGCCTCCTTTTTCGCATAGTCAATCTCGACCTTACTCGCAAACGTCGCCTGACTCCAGCCCAATAATCCCGCAAGCATCTGGCCTGTAACGCCGAGATCGTCATCAATAGCCTGCTTTCCAAGTATCACAACGTCAACGCCATCCGTCTGGCGCTTGATAATCTCTCTGAGAGTCTTTGCGACTGCGAGCGGCTCCGGTGGGGGTGCGGTCTCCGGAATTTCGACGTGGATACTTGAGTCGGCACCCATCGCAAGAGCAGACCTAAGAATGTCAACGGCCTTGGGCGGGCCTATCGTTACAGCCTTGATGGACTTGACTTGGTCCTTGTGGCGTTCCCGTAGTCGAACGGCCTCTTCCACCGCTATAAACGAATGGATCAGGTCGGCACGGTTGAGACAGATGGCAAAACGCACCAATTTCGTCAAATGGATTCTAGATAACCAAAAGTTCAATATTATTCGCTGTATTCAACGACATCGCAAAGCTTACCATGGAATGCTTTACATTGAGGTCAACACCAGTCTGCTGGGGGTTGACACGGATCTTGACAGAGTAGTCGACAGCCCTGTGCATTGGCATAAAGGCATTGCAGTAAGGAAAGACTTGAGTGCATGCTCACCGTTTTACAGGGACGAGAATGTTAAGGAGACGGATTGCAGAGGCTCTCATCGTGGTTGCGGAAGAATGTTCGGAGCTCGGAAGCGGGATATTTCTACACTTTCACATGTCGACATCCACTCAGTTGGTCCGTTTTAGCAGCTACATACTTAGTTTCCGACACGAAAAAATCCATCTGGTTGATGCTTAAAACCCTTCTCTTTAGGATAATCATGATGTACAACGCTACGCTGAGTGCTGTCGTTATGTACAATCACAAGCACTCTCCTCAAATGAAGCCCCACATGCTCGCAAAGTCTGTTCTACCGTGACGGACCTTCTCACATCTTCTGATAGTAATACGTCTCTCACTTCGGTGGAGTCTCGTCTACTGCTGTCGGCGACGATCGGGGCTTTGTGGAGTTTCGCAAAGGGTTCTATATGACGTTCTATACGGGGAACATCTAGTGTTTTGCCGACTTGATTCCAATCATTGTGAATTCAGCTTCGTTAAAGAAATAGTGATAGAATAGGGTTTTGATACTTGTATGTTGAGAATTGCTGTCGTGGTAACTGGCATTAACAGAAGCAGAGGTACTGGTATACCAGTCGTGGCGGTCGCGGCCTTGTTGGCGTTTTAACTGACACCGGCACCAACGCCGATATAATGAGAAGGATGATGATGCCAGTTATCCAGACCATCGCGCAAGGCGATGAGAGCCATCTTAGGAAGAAAGGGTCACTTGTACATCTCACTGATGATGGCATGGGAAAATCTTCAAAACGGAGAAACATACCTGGTCTTCTCTTTTATAACCATACTGAAACGGCACCACAAGTCAACGCCTTCCTCGCCACGGCTAGGGAGAAGGGTGTCTTCGTTGATCCTTGATGTCCTCGAATTTCTCTTCCTTCTTTTCGCGACAGAAGACTTGGTACGGATTGTTTCAACACATCAAGCTTCAAGCCTGAATCTTTGAACTAATCCATATGCCAACGAAGGTTTCCCCCTCCATAATTGCGGTGAATCTCTACATGTTGTGATGGTCAGGGACAGTACATATTATGTAGTTTTTTTCTCCTCGATTTGTTGATAATATTTGAGATCAAAACACATGATGCCGAGATTGACAACCATGACGTTTCTTCAAGGGTCTCCCGGACTCTTATAAAGTTCTTTACAAACATATATTGACTGGCTTTTGCAACACCATGTCAATAACCTCCAAGTCCTTGCGCAAATTGCGCATCATTGCTGTACCTCTCACTCGCCCAAAAATCCCCCTCCGCCGTCAGCCTGCACCTGCAGCACTGACATACTACCAGTTCCACATTGGCTACCCACAACAACCAGCATCAGAGAATGTGTCAGAAAATGGCTCAACGCGGTCAAAGTGGAGACCTGAAGGGGGATATGTCAAGTGGATTACGAACAAAGCAGCGGATACATGGGCCGGGTTTGGAAGGGCCAACGGAGGGTGGAAGGTTCGTTTTCAGCGAGCATACGACGCGTCCCTGTTTCAATCTCATTCGGACCCGTAGCTCAAAGTGTACCAAGGCGGCGAACGTCTCGTAGACAGGTTGGATTTCGAGGAACTCGCGTTGAAGGGCATTGACCCATCTCTTGGGCCCACCATTACACCAGACGCGACTGCCCAAGTTGCTGAACACGAGAAGATTAAGGTACGCTTTTTGACGTTGTCTCGTATCCCATGTTTTGAGTTTCTTATAGATTCCTCTACTATACCCACCATCAATCAACTCTGGTCCTGCAACTTTGGCAGAGCTCCGTGCACTAGTTGCGTACCGGACACCCAGACATAGAAAGGGTTTCTATCTATGGATGATCCTCGCCCCTTTTACTGCTCCATTTATGATTATTCGTAAGCCCCTCAGTCGTGTAATGACATGTGAATCCTGACTCCTCCATGCGGCCGCAGCTATCATTCCTAATCTCCCTTTTTTCTTCTGCGTATGGAGATCGTGGTCCCATTACAAAGGTTCGAATCTTGAACCTTGTTCCTACCGAGAGTCCTGCTTATGCCGAAATTACAGCCTATAGAGCCTCGCAGTATTTACAAACCCTCCTAGACAACGATGCACTTGTCCCAGAAGCTAGTGAAGCATTTGATGGAGTGTACAGGGAATATTCACCTAACAGGACTGCCATCACATCCCCTGACGAAAAGTCGGAAAGGATCCACAACTCAAAACCTACGACCGAACAACATGAACTTCTCCTCACTCGTAACGCCGTCCCAGCTATTCTCCGCACTTTTAACTTAAAGCCGACTTCTGGTGCTGATCTACTGCGTGCTGTTGAGCAAGCCCGGGTCAGAGTGCGTAGCGGAAGGGGCGTTTTGTAGATTTTGGTGCGCCATTCTACGCGGATTCTTAAATATTGTTCGCTATCTTAATTAATTGCAATGCTTCCCGTACCATTATAATCTATCATAATGTATCCATTCAAAAAGCCTCATCACGGTGTAACATTTATTCAACGAGAATTTTAAATAAATGTTCTATTAGATTGAGCTAAGTAATTAGAAATACAGATGGTCCCCCCGAATCCCAGAGTACAAAGATGAGATTGATTCGGAACGGGATAAATGAATGGTCATGGTCTCTTCGACTAGCCACTGGCAGAGGGCCTGCTTTTGTGAGCAGACTATAATAAGTATGTGAGGGTAGTTAAAGATTGCGTATCTGCCATAGTGTCCGTTAGGCTTGTCTTTAGCCTGTATCGTCTTCAATCATTATCATCATCCGAAGCATCCCCATCTTCATCCTCATCTTCATCCTCTGCGTCCACCGCCTGATCCTGTGCTTGCTCCCCTTCTTCCCCTTCCCCTTCTTCCCCTTCCCCTTCCCCTTCTTCCTCTTCTACTTCGCCATCCTCGTCATCCCCTTCTTCTTCACCGTCTCCTTCAAACGTCTTCAGGTATATACGCGTCCCGTCTTCAGCTGTCCATCCGTGTTCGACCAACTGATCCAGCACTTTATCCCTGCCCCTAAACTTGTCGCTCCACTTAACTATCCACGTCGAGACACCGGGTACGATCACTTCTTTCTTCCTCCTACGGGATAGCCGCTGGTGATGAGTGTGCCTGAACTGCATCAGTTCCCGTGTTTTGGTCCCAGGAAGTCCTGATATCTTGATGGCCTCGAGCAGAGGAAGCACAGGAACACGTTCAACAGACAGTGGCGTCTGGGCGGTGGGATTTGGGCAAGGGGTGAAGCCGGTGTTGAGGCAGGATTTGTATGGGGTTGTCCGTGATACAGCATCAGAGTCTTCTTTGACCTCGACGTCCATTTCTTCGAATAGAATATCGATGAACGCAACGCTGACGTGAGCAAAATGGATCTCGAGCGTGCGGAGCTCATTGAGGCCACGCACGAAGTTGCGCAGACTTTGAGTGCTCGCTTCGAGTTCTGTGAGGACGAGGCTTTCGAGCCTGGAGAAAGAAAGGAAGGGGAGGTGTGGGAGGCATAGAAAAGATGAGTGATCATTCGATGGCTGCTGTCGACGGTTTTTGGAATCGGTGATGAGCTCGAGGAAGGGTGTAAAGTCTTGTTCGGGGAGATCTAGGCTAAGTCTTTTTAGCCCGGGTAGGACAAGACGTCCCATAAGCCTAACAAGGTAGTCTGGGTCTAGGTCTGTTAGACTAAGATTTTCGAGCGACTGGATGGTGATCCGCTCTCGGTCTGCTGGCCAGACCAGTTTTGTGTCGCCGTTTGCGACACGAGGGCCAGAATAGTGCAGTGATAGAGTCTGGAGATCTGGGCTGTTGCGCAACATGCTGTCCCAGTATTCGTATGGGGGACGAATGTTTTCTGGGTGGAGCGCGAGCTCCAGGGTGTGGAGATGTGCGAGGTAGGGACTTTGTGCCCAAGGAAGGTTAACGCCGATCAATGAGATATTTTTCAATCGAGGAAGGTCGTTACTGAATACCATTACAGGAGGCCTATATGTGGCAAGGTATAGATTTTGGACTGTCCGGTAGTCTTCAAAATGGTATAATTGGAGGGTTTCGAGGTTGGGAGCGGGACCGCAAGAGCTGAGATGTTGCCGAGCGGCAGCCTTGCATTCATGGCCGCGCACTTTGAGATGGAAGGCTCTCCATCGCTTCACTTGAGGACAGATGAGTCTGAATATTTGGTGTAATTCTTCTTTGAAAAGAGTTACTCCAGGTATATGGTCTCCCTCTGCGACTGTATCGACGAGAATGTCGAAAAGATGAGGAGAGGCCGAACAGCGGGAGATGTACTCCTGAGCGCGCACTATGTGCACGGGTTCGCGGAAGTGGAGCATGCTCCACAAAGAGGCGGTCCGCAATGCAATCTGGCGCCAGAGACGGCAGACATGAGAGGCTAAGAGCTGGAAGTTGGACGAGGGTATGGCATAGTAGTCCTGGTCTGGCTTAAGGAGAAAGGGAGTTCCAGCATACGGGTAGTCATAGCCTGCACCAAGAACAAATATGCGAGTCAAGAGTTCCACCGGCAGTGAATAGATAGTGGTGGCTCGCAGAGAGTGCAATAGGAAATCGAATGGAGGCTAGTGGCAAGAATACTAGTGAAGTCAATAGAATATAGTGAAGTGAATAGACTTGCCTCGGACATGGGACGGAAAGGGTCAGCCAGGGAGGTGGGAGAGGGAAAGACGGGGAGGCATGGAGTCTCATGGAAATGGAGAGTAAAAGGGATTGTGCAAGCCGACAATCTCACACTCGCGATCAACATGTAATTGATTGCCTTTTGCGTCCAGCTTCGAGCCTTTCCTCGTCTGATCCCTCTTATCCTCTGATCCCCCTGTGCTCTATGCGATTGTCCCCCATCTCACAGGTATCTGAGGCAACCACGAGGCAGATCCGCGCGAGGTGCGAGGTACCCGTGACCTACATACATGCATACCCTATCCCGAATCGAGGTCTATGGTCGAAAATCAGGGCTCATGGAATGTTTGATACATACTCGCTTCCCGGGCCTGTTTCCGCAACGACTGGGTGCGCATATTACATATGTGGACAATCCAACTTTTGATCACTCCGATAAGATCTGGAAACCAAGTTTTCAATGCGACATATCAGAAACATATTTTCAGGTCTTCCATGCTTCTGCCTAGTAATCTGCCTGCCTGCACTGCCACATGCCCACCCAACGTGACTTTTGGCATGGTCTGACCCAAACATATGCCCCTACATATTTGTAGCTAATCCTCCCAAGCTAAACCAATTTTGACAGTTCGGCGGCGTTGTAGCGTATGTAAGATATCTCCTCTCTGATAGAGGTTATTTATTCCATGATGATGAATAGTCTCGGGTTCAAGTGGGTCGGGAAGCTTAGAAGACGCGAAGAAACGATACAATTTGGTCTTGGTAAAGTATGTATAAATGTAACTGTTTCCCAGGTCATCATAGGGTCATAATCCTAATCATGCTCATAGGTCTCTCAGGAGTTCACTGGCTGCAGTGCCCTGAACCCAAGAGCTTGTGCCATATCATAATGAGCTCCAAAATGAACTGGGTCCCCGGGGTACAGTGGCCGTTGCAACAAGGGCAACTGCGTCTGCGCCCTTGCTGTCATCACCATCTGCTCGTCAAACTCTGCGGTTTGTTCGGCTACCGTGTCCATGAGAGTCGCCAATCGCTCATGTGGCCAAGGCTTGTTGAGCAAGCTCATTTGACCCTCGAGCCTTTGCATGATATAACCAAACGCGTGCCGGAATTCTTGCAAATGACCGTGTCCATCGGGATGCTCATACCAGTATCTAGGACCCATGTGATGGAACAAGGCAGCAACCGTCTCGGCGTGTTCTACAGATACGAAATTTGACAAGAGAACTCTGAGGCAGCCGTGTATGTCCCTTGTGTCGAAAAACCCCCTGCTGAACAGTTTTCCGATCGCAATGCCAAGCATGTGAGCAGCATGAATGACCGTGGGGTTTGCATTGTCATAGGAGATTGCTTCACAATTTGCTTTCTAGAATCAAATTAGGACGGAGCTTTTCCGCAGATGAATGAAATGGGCTTACAGCATCCCAGACGCTCAGAAAAGTAGCATGAATAAACTCCTTTAGTTGCCATTCAAACTCATCAGCAAGTTTCTCACTCTTCATATACCTAAATCTCCAAGATAACTTAAGCATGAAGACTAAAATCGCTTCGACTTCATCCTGTGCCGCTTCCGCAAGCCGCCAGCAAAACTCTTGCGCAAGCTCTGCGAGCTGGTCGGCTTCCCATGCTTCGGTAGCCACAATGATAAGAGAATGAACGTCTTCTTGCTCTGTTGACGGACGTGTTGCTACTGCATTGAAGCTTCTTCGCCACTTGCTCATCCGAGGGTGCTGCGTTATCGTTTCAGGGCGAAGAAGACGTCGAGACCTTGGGGGGAAGGTCCCTTGAAGCGGTGCTTTAGGGACGAAAGGGGCTGCCTCAGGATTGAGATCATTTGTCCGGAGGGGCCCAACGAAGGAGGAAGCGTCGAGGGTATAGGCAGGGCAGTTGGGCATTGTCATGAATATTTGGCGGACATAGTCAGAAGATATCCCTCGGCTGTCGTCCAACGTGCTCGTGGACGCAGTGGGGGAGGAGAATACATCGGAGTAGACTTCATCAAGCTCTCCATTTTGAGGATGTTCTTCATATAAAGGAGGAGGAGTTTTGATAATGGGAGAGTAATCGCTTTCAAGGATGGGCAGCATTTGAGAATATAATTGGCGAGATAACCTGTGGGTGTCTTTTGGTAGTATAGTTGATCTGCCTGCAGGGTCTTTATAGACGTATCCATTTTCGAAGAGAACAACTGCACCCAGGAAGCCAGAGAGAACAAGGTCCAACAATAGTCAGTGGGGTCGCAACGGTAGGATAGGCCGAGGCTTGCTAATTCAGGGTACAATACAAGTAGAGTACATCAGTCCTTTGTGCCTTGTTGAATGACTTGTTGAATGACATGATCAGTGCCTTGTTAAACAACATGAATGATGTCAATTGACATATTTCGTTGGGATAACTGCTTAGCGCTTCGGCATTGATTGAGCTGACACGGGTTGTCAGAGATGTCGATGAGAGCAGGAACAAAAACGGACAAAAACCCCAGAAACAAGATTTCAGTTGAAGCACGTGATGGTCGCAAGATCTGAATCTGCCGTCCCCAAGACTTGTAATGGACACTGACCATGAACAGTGTCTACTTTCCAGCTCATGTCGTCCTCGTTCTCCGTCGAATTGTCAACCTCATATCTTCTCTTTCCATTTCAAACCAGTATATTCTCCTCAAGCAAGCCCAGGCTGACGAGGAACGCGCAAAGCCAAATCCCAAGCCCTCACACCCGCTTCTTGATCTTCATGGACCGGAATGGCCTAGTTTGACCTCGTTCAAGAGTTGGGATTGGCGTCAAACTCTCCATGTTGCTGCAAGTAGTGTCAATGGTATGCGACGAGTTTTGTCTCATTATTAGCGTCAGGACTTGATCCTTCGAGTAGGATCTCCTACTATTGGCAGCCGTTGGTCATGGCTATCAACGTTTGCTCAAATGGATCTACCATTGGCGAGAGACCCACCTCCACCTTTAAAGCCTCAGAAGAACGACAGACAGTCGGACCCACAGATGAGATTACCCCGGGAATCAACGCGAGCTCCGGTCCCTCCTGATACAATCCACCAACTCATGCAAAACCCAGCGTTGCACGATCCCCTCCGTATTCCTCGCTATCCCATTGTACTTTGTCATGGTAAAGCCTTCTCGTTCTTCTCACTAAATTATTATTCATCGTGTTATATCCAGGTCTTTATGGATTTGATTCTCGTGGACCACTCAAGTTTCCAAGCATGAGGATGCATTATTGGTCGAATGTTCTTAGTATTCTCCGAGACACTCTGAAAGCAGAGGTCATTGTCACGTCCGTTCCAGGGTGAGTGATTATTCCCATTCAGCTTGATCTCTCGTAAATAAGCATTGACTCTTTTAGAACTGGCTCTATCGCCTCACGTGCAGAGATACTGGATAGACAACTGCAGCATAAAGCTCAAGGTCGTGGCATTAATTTTCTTGCCCATTCTATGGGAGGACTCGACTGCCGACATTTGATTACACATATCAAACCAGAAGTATACGCGCCCTTGTCCCTGACCTCCATCGGTACTCCACATAGAGGGAGTCCTTTCATGGATTGGTGTGCTGTGAGCCCGCAAATCGTGCCATATGTTCCCAGAACTGAATCTTCGTCTCAAGGAATATATTGGCATTGGAAAGCTCTGCGAACACGAAAAGAGTCATGCAAAAGCGACTGGTGGTATACCACCAGCTCCTACGCTCGGTGAATCGACTACAAAGACCAAAGACACCTCATTTTCTTTGTATGGTCTGCCATCGACTTTTACCTCTCTCCTGCTCTCCATTGTCGATTCACCTGCGTATGCCAATCTCACGACCGAGTACTTGAACAAAGTGTTTAATCCTCGGACACCTGACGACCCAACCGTGAAATATTTTAGTGTTGCTGGTCGGGTGGACGGTGTAAACATGTGGCACCCCTTTTGGTTCACTAAGTTGGTGTTGGACGGTGCCGAGGAAAAACATCGAAATAGCCTACGACGGTTATGGGAGCAGGAATCAAATTCCGTGGATACCTCGCTTTGGGACCAGGAACGAGCATGGGGAAATGATGGTTTGGTAACGGTACAAAGTGCTCGATGGGGCGAATTTTTGGGGATAATGGAGGGATCTAATCGTAAGTGGACTATCACCGATACTACCGTTGACGCGTTGACGTTTGGGCTCCAGATTGGGAAATGAGGGGTGCAAGGGGCATAGAGTTCGGCGTCGACCTTCCCGCAATACCTGCGATTGGGCTCGGTGCCGGTCCCGCAGGACATCGTGTAGACACAGGAGATGGTTGGTCATTACCTGATTTTGGACGTTTCGTCAATGCTTGGAAAAGGGAGCAGAAGATTCAAGCTGATGCCGCCGCCGACATGCAACAAGTGAATCGTGAGAAACAACGGAAGCTAGAGAGGGAGAAAGACGACGCGATTGTCAAGTCCTCAACAGATAGACTTTCTGCTGTCGTGGATTGGCTCACGGAGCAGATGCCCTCGCCCCCGCTTATAGGCGGAAAGAACAAGCCTACTGTCAAGTCGACGGAACTAGTTGAAGAAGTTGTAAAGACACGAGGTGAGGAACCACCCCGTACAACGATCAAGGAGGAAAAGACTCGGACGAAGAATGAACTGGCGTCAAAGAAGGACTTGGAACGGTTCTACGTTGCACTTTCAAGGAAATTGTATGACGAGGGACTGTGACCTCGCGCTTCTAGGGCTTCCGAGCCGGCAGTCCGCGGACCATAACCGAGTCTCGATTCAACACTAATAATAACTTCACTGGAATGTAATCATTTTGTATCTCTAGAATGTAATAAACTTTTGTATCGCATGGAAATTTGACGCTATTCTTTGGAGCAGACTGAGATTGATCTGCTTATAACAGCCGATAGTCGAAAAGAACCTTGGACACCATAGATATAGTCAAGCTTATATTAGGATGTAACACCACATGCCTTGACCAAAACACTTCCAAATCCACACGGTGTTTGCCTTCATGATCTTCCAGTAGCGGCCATCCCTCATATATAAAGGGTTAGCCGCCGGGGACTACCTTCGATTACTATCTGTTTGATGCTGGCTTTCTTTCTCCTTTGGGTTGCTGCCCTCTCAGCTCACAATGTACTTGGTCTCTGGCCTATTCCTAGGAACCTCCAGCTAGGCACGACATTTTTGAAGCTTGCACCCACATTCGATATAGATGTCAACTTCAACGGCGCACCACAAGACCTCCTCGATGCTATCAGCCGCACAAAGGGTTACTTGCACAACGACAAACTACAGCGCCTCGTTGTCGGTCGCGGGCAAAATGACAGTGCTGCGATTGATCAAGCATTGACGTTGTCACGCCTGGCTATATCCCTCGGCGTGCCCACAACTCCTGCGCTTCGGTCTATCGCCGTAGAGGCGACCCAGCCCATTGGAACGCGGAGCGAAGGTTACTCTCTCAGTATTCCAAGTGATGGAAGTCCTGCGACACTCAAGGCAAACTCTACTCTGGGACTGTTCAGAGGGTTGACCACTTTCAGCCAGTTGTGGTATGACCTCGGAGGAGTCACTTATACTTACCAAGCTCCGGTTGACATTGTAAATGATACACCAGCGTTTGTGAGCAAGGGAGAAACAGTTTTACTGCCGTTGTCTCACTCTGATCTTCTAGCCCTATCGAGGCTTTATGCTTGACACGGCGAGGAATTTGTAGGTACCCTGGACACTAAACGTCGTCTCTTGTCTGAAGCTGCACTAGCTTTCCGGTAGATGATATCAAAAGGACCCTTGATGCTATGAGCTGGGTGAAGGTCAGAAGTGTTTCTCAGTACTGTCAATTTGGGCTCATCTGGATCTTACATGCAGATCAACATGTTTCATTGGCATGTCGTTGATTCGCAAAGCTTCGCTCTTGACGTCCCTGGGTTCCCCGAACTCGCAGCGAGAGGGGCTTACTCTTCAAATGAGACTTATAGCGTTGCCAATGTCAAAGATATAGTGTCATATGCTGGCGCGGTTCGTTCGATTCATTGCCCATCTTTGCTCTTGTTGATATCGTCAAATCCGTAGCGAGGAATCGATGTATTAATGGTAATTAAATCGACATGTATCAGAGATCTTTGGATTTTAACTTCGCCATTCGTAACATAGGAGATCGACACCCCCGGTCACACAGCGGCTATCGCCGAATCTCACCCAGAACATATTGCTTGTAATCAAGCATCACCATGGACAGAATTTGCAAACGAACCGCCTGCGGGACAACTACGTCTGGCTTCGGCTGCTACCACTAATTTCACGACTGAACTCATATCCTCAATTGCCAAATTGGTGCCTTCAACTCTGTTCAGCACTGGTGGCGATGAGTTAAATACGAATTGTTACACTAAAGATGCTCAGACGCAGGGGGATCTGTCGAGGACAGGTCATACGCTCGAACAAGCTCTGAGCTTGTTTGTCCAATCCACGCACGAAGCCCTGGCTGGCTTGGGGAAAACTCCGGTTGTTTGGGAGGAGATGGTGCTAGAACACAATGTTACACTTCCGAAAACTGCAGTCATTATGTGTGTGCCGTTTGAATTCAATGAGTACGCCGTGTTACTAACCTCTGGGTAGGATCTGGATTTCTTCAGAGCATGCTGCCTCCGTAGCAGCGAAAAATCATCGCATAGTATATGCACCTTCAGATTATTTTTATCTTGTGAGGATCATTGCGATGCAACATCACTTCATATGATACTGATAGTTCCTTGAGGACTGTGGCGCAGGTGAATGGCTTGGTCAAGATCCTACTGGGTTAGTTCACTTCTCATCGTAATATCGGCAGTGCACATTAACAGCATTTGTATTACAGCAATAGTTGGTGTGATCCCTTCAAGACATGGCAGAAGGTACATGGTCACAATATATGCTTGGAGATGGTTGCTTTATCTTGAGTTTATAGTCCTACACATTCGACCCTTTCGCGAATCTCACCAATGCTCAAAAGTCATTAGTTCTTGGAGGCCGGTAGGATTCATAATTCGTAGAAACGCCACCCTGATGTACTCTGTTCCCACAGGGGAACAACTCTTGTGGACGGAGCAATCTTCACCGCAGAATTTGGACTCCATTGTTTGGCCTAGAGCTGCTAGTTCAGCCGAGGTGGGTAAAGACCATTCAGCATAGCTAGACTTTCCTACTGAGGGAAACTTGACTTCAGGTTTTCTGGACCGGTGCTAACCTTCCCGACGGCACTGCGCGCAACGTTGGTTCTGCACTACCACGGTTGCATGATATTCGGTATCGCATGGTTCAGAGGGGAGTTGGTGCGATTGCTCTGCAGCCGCATTTCTGTGCTTTGCGCCCTGGAGCTTGTGATGTTACGTCTTAATATCAATACTTCCAGTGAAAGACTGGATCGTGAGCAAGTTGTCAGGGGGAGTTGTAGAAAAAGTACCACCCCCAAACCACAAAAAATGGCGACGCAGACATTGCGTAGAAGGCAAGGTAAGTGATTTCCTCCCATCTTTGAAACAACTACCAGATATTTGGTATCATGCGCACTGATTGATTTAAATGATCCCGGGCAATGTGCTTAGTAGTTGACAATACTGTACTACATACTTAGTATGTGCAACTGAAAGGTTGGCGGGTGGCTGTGTCGACAGCCGGGAAGCCGCCATCGATTTGGATTACTTGTACCACATGTTGTCGAAAGAAGTCACTTCCTGGATAATCCTGGACTGAAATTCGATACTCCATGTCCACATGGTAATTGTCCCCATGATTCTGGGTAAATAGCATTACAGTTGCGGTCATATAAAAGGCGTGTTGGAGAGGAGTCAGCTGCCGCCCACTGCAGCTGATCACCTTCAAGTTAGTGCTTACTACTTGGCTTCTCAATGCTGGCTTTTCTTCTCCTTGTGGCTATTGCCCTTCTAGCTAACAATGTACTGGGTTTCTGGCCTATACCTAGGAATCTTCAGCTTGGCACTACATTCTTGAAACTTGCACCAACATTCGATATAGATATCAATTTCAACAGCGCACCACAAGATCTCCTCGATGCTGTCAGCCGCACAAAGGTTTTCTTGCAGACAGACAAACTCCAACGCCTCGTTGTCGGTCGTGGCAAAAACGACAGTGCTGCCATTGACCAAGCATTGACGTTGTCACGCCTTGCTATATCCCTCGGCGTGTCAACAACTCCTGCACCTCAGTCTATCGCCGTAGAAGCGACCCAGCCCATCGGAATGCGGAACGAAGGTTACTCTCTCAGTATTCCAAGTGATGGAAGTCCTGCGACACTCAAGGCAAACTCTACTCTGGGACTGTTCAGAGGGTTGACCACTTTCAGCCAGTTGTGGTATGACCTCGGAGGAGTCACTTATGCCTATCAAGCTCCGGTTGAAATTGTAAATGATACGCCAGCATTTGTGAGCAAGCGAGAAACAGTTTTACTGTCATTTTCCTCACTTTGATCCTCTAGCCCTATCGAGGCTTTATGCTCGATACGGCGAGACATTTGTAGGTTCCTTGAACCCTAAAAGCCGTCCCTTGTCTGAAGCAGCACTATCTCTGAAAAGCTTCCCGGTAGACGATATAAAAAGGACTCTGGATGCTATGAGCTGGGTGAAGGTTGGAATGTTTAAACTTTATGCCTGCTCTGCCAGTATGGTCGACTCGTGCTTGTCTTCTAAAAATATCTTGCAGATCAATATGTTCCATTGGCATGTCGTCGATTCGCAAAGCTTTGCTCTCGACATTCCTGGGTTCCCCGAACTCGCAGCCAAAGGGGCTTACTCCTCGAATGATATTTACACCACCACTGATGTGAAAGATATAGTATCCTATGCGGGAGAAGTTCGTACGATCTAGCGCTCATCCATGTTCTTGCTGATCGTCATTTCATAGCGAGGAATTGACGTATTAGTGGTGATTAAATTGACGTGTGCCAGAAAATCTTCTCCCTCTAATTACGCCATTTGTGTCAATAGGAGGTTGACACTCCTGGTCACACAGCGGCTATTGGGGAATCTCACCCAGAACATATCGCTTGTTACCACGCATCGCCGTGGTCTGATTTTGCAGGTGAACCACCTGCGGGACAACTACGTTTGGCTTCGGCCTCGACGACGAATTTCACGACTGAAGTCATATCTTCAATTGCCAAAACGCTCCCTTCGACTCTGTTTGGTACCGGTGGTGATGAGTTAAATACAAATTGTTATGCTCAAGATGCTGAGACACAGGCGGACCTCTCTAGCAGCGGCAATACGCTCGAGGAAGCTCTGAGCTTGTTTGTTCAATCCACACATAAAGCCTTGGCTGACTTGGGAAAAACTCCGGTTGTTTGGGAGGAAATGGCGCTGGAACATGATGTTGTACTTCCGAACACAACAGTAGTCATGTGTGTATCATTGGCATCCATTAACTGCATTATGTCGTCATTCAAAATTTCCATCTCTTCTTCGCAGGGTTTGGATCTCTTCCCAACATGCTGCTTCCGTAGCGGCGAAAAAGTACCACATCGTACACGCACCTTCGGATTACTTTTATCTTGTAAGATCACTGTGGGACAGCACCATTTGATCTGATTGTGTCCTCAAGGACTGTGGCGCAGGCGGATGGCTCGGACAAAATCCAACTGGGTTAGTCAATGACCTGCCATAGTCTCGGAATTAGAAACCATTTACAACTCTCGCATCACAGAGATAGCTCATGTAACCCGTTTAAGACATGGCAGAAGGTACGTAGAAGCTCTACTATTGCTTGAAGATGGCTATTTTATATTGCACTACAGGCTTACACATTTGATCCTTTCGCAAATCTCACCGATGCCCAAAAGTCGCTTGTTCTAGGAGGCCTGTAGATCTTATCATCTGCAGGACTGACATACTGATATTTTCTCTTTCCACAGGGCAACAACTCTTATGGACGGAACAATCGTCACCGGAGAACTTGGACTCCATTGCTTGGCCTAGAGCTGCTAGCTCGGCTGAGGTGGGTAAAGACCATTCAGCACAAACCAGACTCTTACTGAAAGAGAACGTTAGATTTTCTGGACCGGTGCTACACTTCCCGATGGGACTGCGCGAGATGTTGGCTCTGCATTACCGCGATTGCATGATATTCGTTATCGCATGGTTCAGCGGGGCGTTGGTGCGATTGCTCTTCAGCCACATTTCTGTGCTTTGCGCCCGGGGGCCTGTGATGCCACGTCTTGATAGTTGTTCAATTGGAGTTATCTATCTTGTGTGATCATTTAGCAATGATATTTCATGGTATTGAAAAGTCTTAATGGGTATTTTCATTGCTGCTGAGGTGAGCCCACATCCAAGGAGCGTATGATGCAAAGTACCGGTTGAGCCTATGTCTGTCACAAAATGAAAGCAGAGCTTAATAACGGTCCCCTGTGATTGGGCTAGTAGCTCGTAGCATCTTTTCCAGGTCAACGGGGCTAAGATAGGGGGGCTATCTCGAATCCTCTGTGAGAGAGGAGCTGCCTTGCATGGAACAGGCATATTGTTTCACGCAATATTCCATGCCCAAGCAATGTCCGAGCTCATGGCTCGCCGTTCGAAAGACGCGAAAAAGCCAGAGATCAAAAAGCTCTGCATTGGAGGGAGAGGAAGCAAGTGGCAATGAGCCATGTGCAGCCAAAACGGCATGCATCGGAAAAATCAGGTCGTCGAGAGGATATCCTCCTGGTAGGCAAACTCCGGTCTGGAGTTTTGCTTTCTTCCGCTGATCTAAAGCTTCTTCTGGATCTGCCAACGAGCAGCACTTCTGAATTTAATTTGTACAATAAGATGCGGGCCAAGCATGAAGCAGATCGACGTGGTATTCATGATCGAGAGATCGAGGAGGATTAGAGCGTAGGCATCTTCTGGTAGCCTAAGATGCGTCAAGAAGGTCATCAAGATTGAGCTGTGCCACAAAGAAACCATCCGGAGAAGCACGAGTACGAATCCCTACACACTCGTTTGGTGCATTGAGGCCAATATATTTGGGAATAATAGCCTTTGACTTGATTCTTGCGTCCCAATTAGTGTAACATAAGTTGGGCGGTGGCAATGGGTTGACAGGGAGGTCCACAATAGAAGACCTCTAAGTATTCATTTGATATCTGGTGGAAAGTTGATTCCATCAGAGGAGCCATACTGTTGTGGTTGAGTCCAGGAATGAATGTATTGAGCGTTAGAGTCAACGTTCAGAGGAGCGCTGACATATATGACATTTTGTCTGCAGTAACGTTCCTCATTGGCAACTTGTTCATAATTAGGAAGAACCAAAGGGGAAGGAAAGGTGGACACGGTGCAATAGGTGTGTTTGTCGATATACTTCCTAGTGCAAGAGTGGCCGAAGCAAGTTTTTCTAGAGTTACTCCAAGTATCCTACAGTTTGTGCATGAGGAGATGGCGCGAATGTGAGCTCAGTACATACGAGCTCAGTATCTGTATGTTTGCCGCGGCGGGGTCACATGACCGGATCATTATGTTCGGCAAATTCCGACTAACGAGTGCGCCGTGAAATCCCGACGGAGTTGTACACCAAAAAACTTAACCTCACCGTGGACGACGACGACGACGATGGTGTCTAGAGCCGTCCTCAGCCGTGTTCTCAGGTCTGCTGCTCGTAGTCAAGTGAGTACAGTTTTTTATTGGCGTTGCTCGTCGTCTAACACGTCTACAGCGTCCACTTCGGACGTTCGCGACGGCGCACAACGTTTCTGGACCTTTGACCCAGGTCTCGACGCTCTCCAATGGCCTCACTGTAGCCACAGAGACCAACCCCCATGCTCAAACTGCAACCGTCGGTGTCTGGATTGACGCCGGCTCGCGAGCGGAGACGGATAAAACCAATGGAACTGCCCACTTCTTGGAGCACATGGCCTTCAAGGGAACCAACCGTCGTTCGCAACACTCTCTCGAGCTCGAGGTTGAGAACATTGGTGCTCATCTCAACGCCTACACATCCCGTGAACAGACCGTGTATTACGCCAAGAGCTTCCGCAAGGACGTCCCTGTTGCTGTCGACATTATCTCCGACATTCTCCAGAACTCCAAGCTCGAAAGTACCGCCATTGAACGCGAACGAGATGTCATTCTGAGGGAACAAGAGGAGGTTGACAAGCAGCTTGAAGAGGTCGTGTTTGACCACCTTCACGCTGTCGCTTTCCAAGGTACGTCAAAGGCCTCTATCATCGCCATCAAAGTCTCTTGAATACATATTCCTCATAGGTCAACCTCTTGGTCGCACCATTCTCGGCCCGACAGCCAATATTTTGTCTATCAAGCGTGAGGATCTTGCTTCGTACATCAAAACCAACTATACTGCTGATCGTATGGTCCTTGTTGGTACTGGTGGTGTCGAACATGAGGAACTCGTCAAGCTTGCCGAGAAGCACTTTGCTTCACTTCCCGTGTCTCCCAACCCAATTCCTCTCGGGCGTCTTTCTCATCCCAAGACTACTTTCGTTGGTTCCGAGGTCCGCATCCGTAACGATGAGCTCCCCACTGCCAACATCGCTATTGCCGTCGAGGGTGTCGGCTGGAGCTCGCCTGACTACTTCCCCATGATGGTCATGCAGAGCATCTTTGGAAACTGGGACCGTGCTCTTGGTGCTTCTCCCCTTCTCTCCTCCCGCCTTTCTCATATCATTTCCTCCAACAACCTTGCTAACTCGTTCATGTCCTTCTCGACTTCTTACTCTGACACCGGTCTTTGGGGTATCTACCTCGTTTCTGAGAACCTTGTTAACCTCGATGACCTCATGCACTTCACACTTCGTGAGTGGACCCGTATGAGCATAGCGCCGACGGACGTGGAGGTTGAGCGGGCCAAGAGCCAACTCAAGGCTGGACTTCTCCTTAGCCTTGATGGCACCACCGCTGTTGCGGAAGATATTGGAAGGCAGCTTGTGACGAGCGGAAGGCGCTTTACCCCTAAGCAAATCGAGAGTGCCGTTGATGCTGTGACTGTCGACGAAATCAAACGCGTTGCACAAAAGTACTTGTGGGATAAGGACGTGCGTTGTTTAGCCATTTCTTCGTTGTATGTGCATTTCTGATTGTACTGATTGATCGATAGTTCGCGTTGGCCGCGACTGGTAACATCGAGGGTCTGCTTGATTACAATCGTCTTCGTGCCGATATGTCCTCGATGGTTTATTAGTTTTAGATGGTGCGTTAACTCTCAACGTCAATGTTAACGGTAGATTGATTTCAATATAGGTCATGTGCAGTAGACCAACAAAATACATTTCTCATAATCATACCATTGGTCATCTACATTCAAGAAGTGTGCAACGGCAACGCCATCAATCATCTTATGGGGATGTGCTTAAAGCCAGTGAACCGTTTCAGATGTCAGCAATCGTTGCATTGTCCAATTTCAGAGTTTTTTGCCCTTTTCTCGTTACGAATTTTACTAATATCTACGATTCGATGTGCCAGAGAGGTCGTGGATCAGTGTCGCCGCTTCATTTTTATTCTAATAGGAAGAACTGAGCGGGGGTTGAACTGCTGTCGGCGCTGCGTGAGCTTGTTGAGACAGTCTTCAGACTCCAGAGGCATTGTGGCGGGGGTGACTTGACGAGGATCAGAAACGCGATGCACGTTTACGGGGGCTTTGCTGAGGTGGAGCGCTACGTTTGACACCAGCAACGCTAGAACAGGAACGGAGAACGTGAGCAAGGGATCGAATGTGAAACGTGTTATCTTGATCTTGATCCATCCGGAAGGGGCCACGAGCATAGCGGTCTCGCATATCCATATCGAACTGAATCGCAATTGATGTTCCGTTAGGGATAGAACGGCAGAAGGCCAAAATCTTGTTGCGATAAGCAACCAGTTCGCTTTTACGATGAGGGTAGAATAACAGAACAGCTGCCATCCATGCATCGAATGTTCTAATCCAATCGGAGTCTGAGAGGGACGGGTCGTCTGGTGGTCTGGAGGTCGTGATAGCCTTTGTTGAGTGTGGCATACAGCTCTTCAAAGTCAACGAAATGGTCGAGAATGACGAGCTTCCACATAGGACCTGGAAGAGGATCTGCGAGTGGCTGAAATTGACCCAGGATGATGAGGTAGTCAAGCACGTTCTCGCGTCCGTACTCCCAACGAAGTTCCCAGGTCTTTGCAAGGTGAGGGTCTGATAATGCCTTACTTTGTAGCTCAGCCAGGTGTGGGGCGACGGCGAGCACCGAGGGAGGAAGAGAGAGGAAATGCGATGAGTTTGCAAGCTCGGACGTTGCAATCTGGTCCAACTTGCCACGAAGCGTAGCCCAAGCTGCATCTTCTGTGGTGGACTCGCGGAACAGAGAAGTGGGATGTTTTTCCTTGCCTTTGCGTACCGTCAGACGTTGTTCGAGCTCCGTGATGTATTTGTTAGCCTCAGCAGCGTTGAGTCCTAGCTCCCTGAGGCTACGGTCGAATCTATTGATGGGTTGTTTTCTGGAGATGGTCTCGTCGAGAAGTCTCTGACACTCCTCGCTACGTTTGTCTTTGTGACAAGGGTGTTTCTCGATTTTGGCACTCTCAACGAGAGGTTGGGCGGGTTGTGCCATTAAAAAAAGATTGATGGTGAGGTAACGAGTGATAGGGTTAGATGAAGAGAATATTAATCTGAGAATGATAAAGTGAGTGAGTGGTGTGACAGGCGAAGCATGTTGCCGACTTACGATGAAGATGAACTTGAGCAAATTCGCGACCGGTTCACCTGCAGCGATACGTGGAGGTAACAGAAAAGTGAGCGATGCACGAAAAAAAACTTTTTGAGAAAGGAAGTGACGTCACGCCGAGGCCGAAGGTCAATTTTCTATATATGGTAGGTGTAGACAAATGTGGCGCAATATTTTCACAACTTCAGCTCAGCATATTCTCACTAACCTTCCACACCGAAAAGCCACCTTCCCCGCCCACCGAAACAACACCGCGCCCCCACTCAACACAAAGCACTTTAACTCCTTTCTCCCACGGGCTGAAGCTCACCACCGCGCTCTTTGTACTCCGCAGATCCCACAACCTCACAACGCCATCGTATGCGCCACTCACGATCTGTTGCGAGCCTGACTCGGGTGCGGCGACGCAAGACGGCGTTGCGGGGTGCAAGAAGGATAGCGGTGCATCGGCGTCGGAGGAAGAAGGAAGCCGCACATCGTAGAGCATCATCGTGCGATCCGACGAAGTCGCGAGGATATTGTCAGGCGCCATTGACAGAGCAGAAAGGGAAAGGAAGGCTTTACTTGATGCTGTCTGCTGTATACAAAACTTTAATCAATCTGATCCAAGTAGAATAAATGACGACTCACAATGGTATGCACCGATACACCTCGCTCTGTATCCCATACTCTCACCGTCGAGTCGAACCCACAGCTGTAGGCCTTCTCGTCGTCACCTGGTGCAAATGCAACTGCCGATACGCGTCCTACGTGGGATTTGAGGATCTCGGTCGGTGCTTTCCTCGGCGGTCTTGTGCCCTCCTCCACACGTCTCCGCTTCTTCCTTCCTCCACGATCGCCCCCCTCTTCCTCAGGTACCTCATCTTTATCCGGCACGGTCGTGTCCCAAAGCCCAACGAGCCCATCCCAAGATGCCGTGAGAAGGCGTGTACCGGCAGTGTTAGATGCAATGGAGGACAGTGGGGCAGTGTGTAGGTGCAATGTAGCCAGAGGCGTAAACTTTGAGGAGGTAGAGGTCCCAGGCGCTGGAAGGGTGATTTGGTTGATCTGGGCCGTGAGATCATGGGAGGCACTGGCGATGGTATGGGTGTTGTCTGAGGAAGAGAGAACGCAGATAGAGGGTATAGGCGCATTGTGGGCGAGTGCATCCGATGTTGCGTTTTGAGAGTAGTCGAATGAACGGATATGTCCGTCATACGAGGCCGTGAAGAATTGGCTGCTCGACATCAACGACAGAACTACAGGCAAGAATTTAATTGACATACCCAGGAACTTTACATGAAACAGACGAGACCCAATCCTCATGAGGAATGTCAGACGCCTTTTCTGGGGGAAGGGCAGACTCGATGTACTCGATTTCGAGTGTTTCTTCCTATCCTTCCATGGGTTAACACTATCAAAAACGAAACAAGCTGGCACTCACCTCTCCAACGCCGTTCTCACTACACCATTCTCCCAAAGTGGTCCTCAGAATCTCCCCCTTGACTAAAAAGTCGAATGGCACAGGTTTTGCAAGCGACAGAGCCTTGTTAACAAGTTGGGAAAGCTGATAGCGTCGCCATGTCGCTGGGATCATAAACTTTTGAGACGGAAGAGGATACGGGGTTTTTGTGGTGAGCACCACGGGAAGAGAAATGGTGCTCGACGTTGAGGCCATCGTTGACGACAAAAGATCGTGCTAACTTTGTAACTTCAAGTTCGAGGTCAAAAAATTAGGGCATCACGTGGGAAACGCGTTAAAATTCGCGACCACATGATTGCTCAAGCGCTCATTACGCTAGACAGAAAAAAATGGAAGAGCAATCTAATACTACAACAAAATCACATTGGTACTATTGGGGCACTGCCCTTCTCTAACGCAGTCCGCAAGCTATGATAGAGAGTGAGTGCGGATCTCTCAGAAAATCAAAAGACTGTACCTATAATCATCGCCATTCTGAGTGATGTAACGCACCCAAGGGAGCGCCTGATAACCACTTTTCTCGACAATCTTCAGATACCGGACCTGGATGCCTGACACTGTGAAGTATGGGATTTCAAACTTGACCGTAATGGGGGGACGCTTTTCAAGATCATTTTCTAATGGGAGATGAGATAGATAGAAAGGCATTATGAGTTAGCTTGATTGGTACGCACCGCTTTTTACGCTGGGCAATCCAAAATGCGCGCGCATCAGGAACTCGCGGCTGCCTCCAAGCTGTTTGATTTTCCACACGAAGGCTGATTTATCTGGAGCGTATTGGACAGTACCTGTAGATGCCTGAAGACCCAGTCAAGAGCCAAGTATTATCCATGGAACCATATGTACTCACCCTGAACTTTGGGCTGTCTGCATCGTCGGGTACAGGCACATATATCTCTACGTTGTTGGCAGTACTCCTTCGCTTGAATTGCGCCTTGACTTTGACGACATACTCTACGCGACTGCCTTTGTGGCTCTCGACTGCTGCCTCAACCCATACAAGGGGTTTTACAGGTGTAGAAAGACGATATGACATGAGCTCGAACTCGCCGTCAGGGGGAATGAAAGAGATGGTGCGGTCATTTTCGAACCGTGAAAGTCGCACACATTGATGGAATTTGACGTCCTCCATTTCAATAGCCTTGCCTCGTGCCGCTATATGTATGATAGGTTTGAGGTGAAAGACTTGGTAGTGAACACTCACTCCGTCCGGTACTTTCAAACATGACCTTATCGTTCAGCCCTAATCGCAGTTCGGGCATACCTGATAGGTAGCACTTCATCTTGATTGCACCCAGTATCTCAGATCGTACGACGTTTCCATTGGCATTCACCTGTTCAACTTCAGAATGATGGCTATAGATATTATTAGGTAGTATTCACGCACCAGCATATTGACACTCTCGATGACGTCGAGGAATACTTCATTCTTCCTGTATCTGATCCCCTCCGTCCTCCACGACACTGCATTGGTCACTGCCATCGGCGGGCGAACCTGTGTTTCGAGTTTGTACGACTCTTGAGTGATATATCTAGAATGATATTAATATCGCGCGATTATGGGCAAAGTGGAGATGTACTCTTGTAGGATTTTGCTTTCTGTGGTTTGAGGGTAGCCAAAGTCCATCATCTCATCCATCAACTCGTATATTATGACAAAGTTGTCGCGGATACTCTCTTCTTCGAGTTCTTTAAAGTATTCGACGAGGACCTGCGTTAACCTGTGGAGGAATATAATGATTTCTGCTGCATTCGAGTTGCGCTTTGATAGTGCAAGTACTAGTATGAGTTAGTATCCTAGTATGGAGCAGAGACAATATCCATACAATAAAGATTGGAGTGGCGTATGTGCATGTAATTGACACCCTGACTTGAGAAACATGGGGTGACTTGCTGGCCCTCTTCTTCGATGTCAAGAATGAGTGGGAGAAAGCGTTCGACATAGGATGGAGGAACGTCGTCGCGATATGAACGCTGAATGAGGGGCTTGCCCTTGAGGTCCAGGATCGCGATTAAGCTGGCCATATGAGATGGAAGCAGGACACCAGGGTTTACCGGTCACGTGGCACGTCGCGTCTTGCCCAAAGTCTTATGCACAAGACGTCTCGTTATAAGATGTTATGGGAGATATATGAAAGAATCTTTGGCAAGAGTTTTCCATTATATCAACGATAGTCACGATGAGGTGGTTTTACAACAGACCGATTACTTAATAAAGGCGTATTATACAATCCTACAGGCTACTCTATGTACACGAAATACCGGAAGTCAAGACTACGATTGATTTCTTCTCTCTGGGTCTGTCATGCGGTTGACCTTCACAGTCGGACCGATTTGTATACTGCCCATATCTTGTGGGGTGATGAGGATATACTGTTTCTTGTCAGACGAGTTGGCCGTCTCAATCTAGAGGACGCGTTAGCACAGGTTGAGCGACATGTCGATTTGAACTAACCATCATCTTCATTGAAATACGGCGGTTGATGGCATCCATAAAGACGTCAAACTCGTCTTTTGCAATGCAATGACATTAGATACTAACGAGCCTGCAGAGATGAGTTAACTTACCAAGACACCGTAGAGGACAGCCAATTGACTCCCACAAAGACAACAAAAGGCAAATCGTCGAGAACGATTTCTCACCTCCACTGAGCGATCGCGGATCCTTCTCTCGCTTCGCTTGCGACGCCTGAGTGGCAGCCTGATCGTCCGTGACCACTTTGAGGACCAAGGTGCCCTTGTCATGATTGAACAAGACCTTTCCATAATATCCACGATGTGAAAGATGATATGCAAACACCAGCTTACACCGAAGGGCGATGTGACGACGGAAGTCCTGCCATTTCTGCAGGCGGACCGTGAGAGACGCCTTTAGAGCCTGTGGATGAGAGTGTGTCAGACATATTCACCATTGAAACGCACGTCAAGAACCTTGTTGAGGTTTGTCATTTGTTTCAAGTCTCTTTCTGCCGCATCGAGCTTCGCACTGGCCTTGTTGACTTCTATCGTCATTTCTTCAACTGTCGCCCCGTGCCTAAAAGGGTGGTAAAAACGGATTCTAAAAATTGAAACTGTCTCTATACCTTCGTTCACGCTCCGCTAAAGCTGCCTGAACGGACTTGAGGTTGCGATCGACTTCTTCGACTTTGCGCGGATTGGGGAATCGTTCGCAATACTCAAGGGCTTTGGCCG